>OZ012735.1:542393350-542491647 GCA_963859935.3 Lathyrus sativus
CAACATCTTGGTGATCATATCAGCAGCATTATGATCTGTTAAAACCCTCAGCACTTGGACTTCTCCATGCTCGATTACCCCTCTGACGAAATGTAGCATCACATCAATGTGTTTGGTTCGCTCATGATAGGCTGAATTATTCGACAGGTGTATTGCACTTTGACTATCACATTTAACAGTGATAACTCGACCTTGAAGTTTTACCTCCTTTGCAATACCTTCAAGTCATAATGCTTCCTTCATAGCTTCAGTTAAGCAAATATACTCCACTTTAGTGGTTGATAAGACAATGACCTTCTGAAGTGTTGCTTTCCAACTAATTGCTATCCCAAACATAGTGAACACATATCTAGAGATAGATTTTCTAGAATCCATACAACCTGCATAATCAGAGTCGACATATCCTTCAATTGCTGCTTTACTATCTTCACCTAAGGCTCCACCATAAATTAGGACTCTATTTAGAGACCTATTTATGTACCTTAAAATCCACTTAAATACTTGCCAGTGAGCCTTTCCAAGATTCGCCATGTACCTGCTTATAAGACTTACTGCATATGTTATGTCGAGTCTAGTACATACCATAACATACATCAAAGAACCTACTATGTTAGCATATGGAATATTATTCATATAAGTTATTTCAACATCGGTGCTAAGACACTGATCTATACTCAGCTTGAATTAAGGGTTTGTCGGATGTGAGGGCAAACCGTCAGGCAAACCGTCATACAACATATGATCTTGAGTTTCGATGATGACAAATTGCAACCATGGATGAATCGACATTATCGATCCCACCTCTACACAGACAAATGAAAATATTCCATCCAACATATCCTTCCTATATCATTTAAAATTTTAAGGCTATGAGTCAACGCATGGGAGGCATTAGTCGACGCATGAAGGCTTTGTGTTTCTCACGGGTCAGCACATGAAGGCATGAGCCGATGCATGAAGACTTTGTCTCTCTCACGGGTCAGCGCACGCCGACCTATGGTCAACGCATACTGCTGCACTTTCAAAACTGTCCAAATCTGCAGGCTATGCATCAACGCATAGACCTGCTATGGTGGACCGTTTGTGCGTTTGTGCTGTTTTTTTAGGACTTTCCACAATGTTTGAAAAGCTGTTAAGTGTGGTTTTGGTTGGTTACTATATATAGTAACTTTGTTCATTTTTATCAGTAACAATTGTGAATTTGAGTCAATTGTCACAAATCATGAAAAGTGAAAGAGGTGCCATCAAAGTTCATCAATATTCATGTTTTATAACCCACAACACAACAATTACACACAACAATTCTTGGAGTGATTGTGATTTTGTTCAAGGTGATAAGGTCCGAAGCCGTGATCGGAAATCCGGTTCGGGGTGTTTTTGAAGGCAGGTTTTTTTCTTGGATAAAACCTAGCAGGTTTTACCCTCCAAGATTTGGAGATTTTGGGGGCTTTTCGGTACGGAGCATCTCTACCTACTTTAGCTGAGTGAAGATGATTGAGAAGCGGTAGTCTTCGTCAATCTAGTAGCGGAAATTAGTAAAGCATTCAAGAGTGTTCCGGGTTCGATTTGTTTGTGCACGAGATCAGCCGGGTCGAGGGTTTGAAGAACTGAAGGTTATTCAACAAAGGGGGTGGAATCGGAGGTCTACTCACAACAATCGGAGAACTTGATTCGACTCGAATCAAGGCGCAAGAAGCGATAGCATCATCAACTTCAAGAGGGCTTGATTATACATTTTTCTTATCAATTCTTGTATAAACATTTCTACATTACAGGTGATATCTAATATATTGATCTCAATTCTATTATTATAATTGAGGGTAGACGTACCCCGAAGCGAGGACGGCGGGGGAACTGCCTCAACAAATCTTTGTCTCCTTTACTTTTCAGCACTTTCAATTTTGGCTTAAAATTTAAGTGATTTTAGTATAAGCAGTTATATCATAAGTTGGGTTGATTTGAGTAAGTACTTATTACTGTTTTGAACTTTAGTGCAACAATACATTGCACAAGGAACTTAAAGCATCTTACTCAAGCCAAACCACACTTGGAGTGTATTGCACACCAAGTGTTTGATAAATTGCCTACACCAAAGTTTACTTAGTCTATTTGCCTACTTGGTGGGCATTATAGATCATTGGTCCTAGTTTTACTAATAAGTGATAAAATCAACTGATAGTGTGACTAGTGTGTTGAATCAAATTTTGCTTATTATCATTTCCATAAGGCTAGACGCATATCCGGTCTTCTAATAATTGTTCGTTCTTAGACGTAATTTTTCCACGGCAGCTTCCGCAAATTTAAAAACAAATATTTTTAAAAACCAAATTTTAATTGGTAGCGCCGACTGATTTTAATTGGGATCTATTCAACCCCCCTTCTAGATCCAAGCCATCGTCTAACAAGTGGTATCAGGAGCACTGGTTCACTCCGTGCTTCGAGTATAACTTTGATAGAAAATGGCGAACGAACCTAAAGGGGCCTATAATAGAGCTCCTGTTTTTAATGGAGAAAATTATAGTTATTGGAAGGACTGTATGCGGGTGCACATAAATTCCATATATAGAAAAGTATGGAATGTTATTATCAATGGTCCAATGGAAATAACCATGACCAATGAAAATAATGAGATTGTGCCTAAGCCCGAAGCACAGTGGACGGATGATGATGAGAAGAAATACAACTATGATTGGAAAACCAAGAATATTTTGATCTCCTCGTTAGGAGTTGATGAATATTATCGGGTTTCCCATTGTCTTACGGCAAAGGCTATGTGGGATTCACTTCAAGTCGCCCATGAGGGGACAAATGATGTGAATCTTGCTAGAATTAACACACTAACACAAGAGTTTGATCTCTTTTACATGGAGCAAGGGGAAACCATTGCGGATATGCAAAAGAGATTTACTCATCTTATCAATAGATTGCATTCACTTGGTAGGCCAGTGGCCAATGATGTTGCTACTAATAAAATTCTGAGATGTCTTAACAGGGAATGGAAGCCGAAAGTAACCGCCATCAAAGAAGAAAATGACCTCACAACTTTGGACTTAACAATATTATTCGGAAAGCTACAAGAGCACGAACAAGTGCTCCTAAGCCTCAACCAACATGAAAAGAAAGAAAAGAAGGACAAAACAAAGACTGTTGAGAAGAAATCCATTGCTATCAAGACTTCCTCCTCAAAGTCTCAATCTAAGAAGCACAGTGATTATTCATCAAGTGACGATGAAGAAGATGACAAGACTGAGGATATGGGGCTGTTCGTAAAGCGTTACAATCGGTATGTGAGAAAGAACGACATTCAACACTCAGAAAAGAACCTTGTCAACTTCAAAAAGAAATCAAGGAACTCTCGAAATAATGACACCAAAAGAAGTAAAACCAGAGGATCGTGCTACAAATGCGAAAAGCCCGGTCATTACAAACCGGATTGTCTTTTAAACAAAAAGGGCAAAGAAAAGGAATCTATTAAATCACATAAGAAGTCATCAAAGCCGAGAAGAGCATATATAGCTTGGGAAAGCGATAGCGACTCCTCCTCTGATGATGAAAGCTCAAGTGATGAAGAAGAATCCGTGAATTTATGTTTTTTCGCACATCAAAAGAATAAGAAAAAACAGGTACGTCACTCTAAATATGAAAACTCCTCAAATATGTCTCATTTTGAGTTACAAGCCGCATTTAATACTTTACACGATGAAGCAAAAGAAGCCTTTAAGAGACTTGCCTCTAATAAAAGAATCTTTACTTACCTAGAGCACAAAATTAAAGAGTCCGAAAGGAAACTTGAGGAACTTAAGGCTTCCATGGTGGAAAGTAATAAATCGGATTGTGAGGATCGTAGCAGATTTTTCGACTTTGGATGCGATACTTGTTATATTTGCCAAGGTGAAGTTAGAAATCTAAAGGTCAAACTTAACAAAGCCCTTGAGCCCAAAATTACATTTGCTATCGATAAAGCTGATTTTAGAAAAAGTATGGTGAATCCATATCAAAAATACACATATGTAATAAGGGATCAAGAGAGCAAATGCAATTCTAAAGTTGACTTCTCATGCTTATATTGTTGCAAGAAAGGCCATTCCATTGCTAAATGTCGATTTAGGAGATTTTTGGTTCCTAAAGGCATCTATCAATGGTTGCCCAAATGCAACCACTTTGTCACTCACAAATTAGAACCCAATATTCCATTGGGTACCTCTTCTTGTTGATTATTTTTCATAGGTACAATGTGTCGAGACCACCGAGAGAAGATGGGTTCTCGACATTGGATGCTTAAGACACATGTCCAGAGACATATCCTTATTCATAGACTTCGTGGCAAAGAAGAAAGGGTGTGTAACCTATGGTGACAATAATCGTGGTGCAATACTTGGTAAAGGTGGTGTAGGTAACCCTTCTTCCACTATGATTTCCGATGTGTTGCTTGTCGAGGGTCTCAAACATAATCTACTTAGCATTAGCCAATTATGCGACAAAGGATACAATGTATCTTTTTCAAAAAAGTGTTGCAAAATTGTGCATAATGATGACAAGCAGAATTTGTTTAATGGCCTAAGAGTGAACAACGTCTATATGCTAGACTTGAATGAGGTATCGTTAACAAGTGACAAATGTCTCATGACAATGAGTGAAGATTCATGGTTATGGCATAGGCGTTTAGCACGTGTTAACTTTGACTTGCTAAATAAAGTAGTTTCAAAATATCTAGTCTTAGGTCTCCCCAAAATAAAATTTACCAAGGATCACCTTTGTGATGCTTGCCAAATGGGAAAGCAAATGGAAACTATTATGGGTTTGTAATAGTGGATGACTTCTCTAGATTTTGTTGGACTATCTTTTTGGCTAGTGTAACGCCCCGATTCTGAATTTCCCATTTTGTTGAGTCTTTTGATTTATTTGATTGATTATTATTATATTTGTGAAATTTAAATATTAATATGTTATGTGTGCATATTATGTTATTTTATTATTCAGAGAGTTTTGGGAATTAATTAGAGGGTGTTTTAGATAATCCTTAATTAGTTGTTATTTGAGAGAAATAGAATAGAAAGAGTATAAGTGGAAATAGAGAGAAAAGAAAAGAGATAGAAAGAGATAGAAAGGAAAGAAGAGAAAAGAGGAGGAAGAGGAGAAAAACCTAGAACCATCAAGAATCAACTTCCAAGCTTCGCTTAATCGGATAAGGGTGTGAAACTTTATTATCCGTTCGATGTGTATGATTATGTATGTTTCTATTGGTTTGATTTTAGATTGGGGAGAGTTATGCTCATTTGCCATTTTTAGGTCGAATTTGATTTAATCAGTGGAAACCGAGTTTTAACGGTTAATAATATCGCACTAGAGACTATGACCTAGGAGTGAATGCGTCGCATGTCACCCTAAGGGTACCATACTAAACATCCTGACTGTTGAAGAGTGACCCTTCAACAATCATTTCCTAAGTAACTTAAGGCTCGTAACGTACGACATCAGTTAACCTTTATTACTGTATTTTTGATATGTTTGAAGATGAGAAGAGAGAACAGGCTCAACTAAGGGGAGACTATCAAGTCCTAACAGTTGTCATGTCAAGGATTCATCCTATGATCGAAGTTTGAAACAGGGAACTCCTAAGTGTTATCATGCATAGGTTTCAGCCTACAGTTCTAATCATCACTTCCTTATCAAAGGAAGTGAGATTCCTAGGGAATCATGTCAACGGGATACAGAAACAGATATAGCATCAGCTAAACAGTAAACAGATAAACCGTAGAGATGCACATTGTATGCATCAATACAAGTAGAGGGAGACCCACTCGACCTCTCGAGCAAGCAAGGCACAAAGGCCACACACACCATAGGCAAGGGAGACAACACTCAACCTTAAACCAGCAAGTAAAGCCACACAATAAAAAGCAAGCAGAGGGAAACAGTCAACCTCTAATGCAAACAAGTAAAGGGAGCAACTCAACCTTTAGGATGCTCTTAGGCCTATGATCATCTACATGAAGCCTACTTCTAATGCAACACTCCAAACAAGTCACATCAATACAGTAAATCAATCCAGAAAACAGACAAACAAGAAAGCAAATCAACAGCTTCAAAGCAAAGCACCTCTTTGACAGCAATCCAATCTACCATCTGCAACTAGCTTCAAGCTCAAGCCATCTTCAAGAGAAGGAAATAAATGCTCCATCTTCAAGCTTTAACAAGCTACTTCAACAAGAATGAAGAGAATCAACAAGATGAGTACATGATGATGGGAAGCATGATGGAAACCAAAGGAATCCATCATGACACTCAACCATGCATCCATGAAAGGCATCCTCAAAAGTTCTACTCATTATGACATGCCATTCATCCCTCCAAAGGAGAGATGGGCTTTCACATGAGAACTTTCAAATCATGGGATGGGATGGAAAGCAAACAAAGCTATCCATGTTTATTTGAAGAAAGAAAGAAACAACTAAGGCTCTTCCTAATCCCTAATCAGAACAAGCTACAAGAAATCTATCAAAGGGAAACCTAAAACTCCAAATCAATCATTATAATCAAGCAAACAAAAGCTACAACATGTTTAAAGCAACAATCAAAAGGAAAGGAAAGTTTATCTCATGCTAAAAGTCATCAATGAAATCAATCAAAGGGAAAGGCTATGTTATGAACATGTTAAGACTAGCCTAAGTATTAATTCAATCTAAATACTAAAGCTATTTCTAAAATTCTATGGATTTTTCTAGGGGAACCTAAGTATGTTAGGTATCTATAGTAGAAAGTCCAGGGGCCAAACCTAATGGGAAATTCTCTAAACAATTCTTAAACCACAAGGTGTCACAAAAGAACCCTAAAATGGGAGGTCTAATGATCTAATTCTAAAACAGCACCAAAAGCCATCTAAAAATTACCACAAAAATCAGGGAAGCACCTTAATATGTCTATAATCACAAGCCAAAAGGATGGGGGGGAAATCCAAAGGGAAAGGGTTCAAACAGAGAGACCAATGTGAGGTGTGCAAATGAATCATCAAGTATGGAGGGTCACAAAGATTTAATTCAAAACTACATTTAAAGGCTCTTAAAACATCTAAGATAAAATACACAAATTAATCAATGAGTCTATAGCTAGCGTACAAAAAATTAGAATTAAATTCTAAAATATGAGCCCATACAAAAATCAGCAAATCAAGTATATCAATTTTCTACCATTAAAAACATATTAAAAGAGAAAATACGAAATTAATTGAAAAAGAAATGGAAAATCAAAATAAAAAATATGATAAAATTCTGCACATCTCAACCTAGCTAGAAAATATTTTTCCATGATTTTATGAAACCATTAGCTATTTTTAATGAATTAATATCAAACAGCATTAAAACAGAAAAATAAAAGAAAAGAAAATTAAATGGAATATGAAGGTGGTGCAAGTAGTAAGCAGTCCAAGGCAAATCTGGAATGGGCCTATTATGCAGGGGTGCGAATAACGAAACTCATTAAGCCCGTCTAAAAGTCACTTAAGTGATGTGGCGCTGATGTGGACGGTGGACGTGGCGCGTTGATAGCAGTTAGATCGCATGACTTAGTCTTCTTTCCTTGTGTGATCCGACGGTCCTCTTATTTCTTCTCCGTTTTGAATTTTCAAGGAGGCAAAAACGCAGCACTACAGTACCGGCTGGCGACGGTAACCGTAAGGATTCTGGCAACATTCATGCGCTTCTATCTCTCTCAATTCTCAGCGGTTTCGAGTGATTCTTGGACCAATCTTGAAGGATTTTCCTCAAGGATTCCAAATATCACACTTATTTATGCTAAAACTCCAAGAACATAGAGATTCAATACCAACTAGAAAACGTGTTCATTCCTAAATTGTCTCTAAACTTCAGATTTTCTATCCAGAATCCATCTATGGTTCGATTCTAACTTAACCACATGTAACTAAGGTCTTAAATGCACATAATCTAAGAGAAAATTTGAGATGAAAAACCTAACGCAAAGCTTCGAATCTGGTGACTTCTAGAGCTCCACGTGCTTCCAAAAGGTGCAGATCCCTTCAATGGATGATGGTGAACAATTCTTGAAGTCCAATTCCTTCTAAAACTCTCTCAATCTCAAAATTCGAAAACCAAGTTTCAAGCTTCTTCACACACTTGCTCCAACTGATTCTTAACGGAATTTGCCACTAGAAGCTTCTGAGAATGATCTAAATCCAATTTAAAATCTGTTTAACACCTTTGGAGGCTCAAACAAAGCCCAATTTGTGATTTCCCATTTTCAATTTTCTTCCAAAAATCCACTTATGGTGTGCACGATTTTGGCTTGTTATCACCCTTAATCCACCTCAGTCCACTTGCTTAAGGGTTATGGAATGTATTAGAGTGATTTTTCTCCTTTGATTTCAACCAAAGGGGAGTGTTTGATATGTTACTTCATCATGAAGCAATCCTCCAAATGACCATGTTAAAAACCTCAATTCAAAAATGTAATAATGCCAAAGTGTTTAGAACTTATTTTCCAATCAAAATGAGCATAAATTTGTCTTAAAATCATTCAATTATCAATTGTTTTGAATTTTTCCATTTTAATTCATTAAAATGGTCTTTTTGTGAATTTTCTTCAACCAATGCTTGTTTTAATCCATATCAATGGACTCTTGATACTTGGATAAGCTAAAAACATCATTTTGAGAAACTTTCATGTTGAACAAAACTCCATTTGATGCTTTCAAGTAGTGAAATTGACCTATAATTCAAAATGACCTGTAATGTCCAAATGCACAAAATACCCTTGACTTGTCAAAGCCATAACTTGAGTTCTACAAATCCAATCATGGACTTCTAATACTCTTTAGAAAAATAAGAGAATAAGGAACAACACTCATGATGACCAAAAGTTCATAGGAATCATCCTTCTAGGGCAAAAGTGTCATGCAAGTTGGGTAACTTTCAAGCTCTAAATTCACATGCCTCAGATGACTTGTAACTTGTCTGGCTCATAACTTGAGTTCTATAAACCCTATCAAGGACTTCTAGTACCAAAATTAAATCTAAGACCATGCCCTAAAACAATCATGTTGGGGTCAAGATGAGATGAACATCACCTCTTGAGTTAAATGGCCTTGAAGTCAGGGGTCAAGCTAGGGGATTTTACACTGTCAAGTCTTAGAAACCCTAGCCTGAAACTTCTCAAACTCTTAAATCATGATGAGTTGACCTTGGAATCATCCTTAGAACATCTCAATGTATCCATCCATGGTCACATGGCTTTTTAATTAAGTCTCAACCTTCTTCAAATCCTCAGTTGACTTAGGGTTGACCCAGTCAAACCCTAGCTGCATCAATCATGGCTGAGGCTTCTTAATCATGCATAATGACCTGTATAGGCCTCAAAGTGATCTTCAACACTTCTCATGAGCTCTCTTAAGACCTCAAGTCCAACTTCATGACCTCATAATCATCTGATGGATTCCCTAAACTCTCAAGTTAGGAGGTTCACACACTTGGTTTCAACCACTCTCTCTGAGGATCTCTTAACTTCTCTGACAAGGATATCAACCCTTGAACACTTGAATAACCTTCTTAGCTTGCCTCATAGTCTTGTATAGCTCTTTATTTGTAATCATACCTCTTGATCTCCTGCACACATGTCAATGAAATGCAAATGATAATGCTAATGTGAATGAAATGAAACATAAGCTAGGTAAAGAAATGTTGGACAAATTTTAGGGTGCAACAGCTGCCCCTATTCAAACGGCTTGGACCTGACTGGGTGAGAAGCGAACGGCTCTCAAACAATCAAGGTAAAATACGGTTGAATACCAACAAACCCGGAATTTTGCCAACTGGACAAGTACACGGTGCTCTGATTGGGACAAATCTTCGGAAACTGAAATGATAGTTGCATGATAACTAGCTAGAGAAATACTGATCTGAACCTCCGTCAGGATGATTTTCTGATCTATCTGATATCATTGCATCCTCAAATCATCGAGGGATCATCGGTTACGCGGTAACTGGTGAAGGATTAATCTCAAATCTCCGTCAGGATGATCATCTATATCCACGGTAACGGGCGATCTGCCAACCACACAGGTAAACGATACTCTGATTGGTAGGGACATCTTCAACTGAGCATGACAGTTGCACGGCAACTTGCTGGGGAATTGGTTACACGGTAACCGGAAATTTGCCAACCGCACAAGTACACGATACTCTGATGGGTAGACAAGTCTTCGGAAACTGAGGTGAATGATTAACTTCCAATCTCCGTCGGGATGATCGTCTGATTTTTGCTGCAAAACTCCGTCCTCAAGTCGTCAAGGGATCACTGGTTACAATGTAACTGGTGAAGGATGGTCGATTATACCGTCAGGCATTTTGCGCCATAGCAGAAGAATTCCTTATTATCGCCCATGGTCTTATCATGTCGCTAGGAACGTCGACAATATCTTTGTCGGACTTCATCAGTAAGTTAATAAGGGATCACCGGTTACTCGCTAACTGGTGAATGATGGTTGATTATGCCGTTGGGCATTCTGCGCCACTGCAGAAGAATTCCTTATCATCACCTATGGACTCATCGTGTCGCTAGGCACGTCGACAACATCTTTGTCGGACTTCATCAGTAAGTCAATAAGGGATCACCGGTTACTCGGTAACTGGTGAATGATGGCTGATTATGTCGTCGGACATTCTGCGCCACTGTAGAAGAATTCCTTATCGTCGCCTATGGACTCATCATGTCGCTAGGAACATCGACAATATCTTTGTCGGACTTCATCATTAAGTCAATAAGGGATCACCGGTTACTCGGTAACTGGTGAATGATGGCTGATTTTGCCGTCAGGCATTCTGCGTCACTGCAGAAGAATTCCTTATCGTCGCCTATGGACTCATCATGTCGCTAGGAACATCGACAATATCTTTGTCAGACTTCATCACTAAGTCAATAAGGGATTACCGGTTACTCGGTAGCTGGTGAATGATGGTTGATTTTGTCGTCGGGCATTCTGCGCCACTGCAGAAGAATTCCTTATCGACGCCTATGGACTCATCATGTCGCTAGGAACATCGACAATATCTTTGTCAGACTTCATCACTAAGTCAATAAGGGATCACCGGTTACTCGGTAGCTGGTGAATGATGGTTGATTTTGCCATCGGACATTCTGCGCCACTGCAGAAGAATTCCTTATCGTCGCCTATGGACTCATCATGTCGCTAGGAGCGTCGACAATATCTTTGTCGGACTTCATCAGTAAGTCAATAAGGGATCACCGGTTACTCGGTAACTGGTGAATGATGGCTGATTTTGCCGTCGGGCATTCTGCGCCACTGCAGAAGAATTCCTTATCGTCGCCTATGGACTCATCATGTTGCTAGAAACGTCGACAATATATTTGTCGGACTTCATCAATAAGTCAATAAGGGATCACCGGTTACTCGGTAACTGGTGAATGATGGCTGATTTTATCGTCGGGCATTCTGCGCCACTGCAGAATTATTCCTTATTGTTGCCTATGGACTCATCATGTCACTAGGAATGTCGACAATATCTTTGTCGGACTTCATCAGTAAGTCAATAAGGGAATCCTTAATCAATCACAGATTAATAAGGATACACAATCTTTTGCCGTTAGGCACTCTGCGTCAGCTTAGAGGAACTTCTTCGACGTCACGGTCGGACTTCGTCAGTAAGTCTTGAAAGGGAATCCTTAATCAATCACGGATTAATAAGGATACATAATCTTTTTCCGTCAGGCACTCTGCGTCAGCTAGGAGAACTTCTTCGACATCGCAGTTGGACTTCATCAGTAAGTCAGGAGATTTGGCACTACTGCCGGACTTCAATCACCAAGTCTTCAAGGGAAATTTCAACTTCTCTGTTTAAAACCTGTTGGGGATGACACATCTCCGCTGGGGATTCTGGATAACTATCAAGTAACTCTGCTTCGGGGATTCATAAATCATTCTGGACAAATAAACTCGATTGAGGACTTCAAGAATCATATTGGATAAATAACTCCGTCGGGGACTTCAAGAATCACCCTGAACCAATAACTCTGCTGGAGATTTCAGGAATCATCCTGCGCAAACACTCTTCCGGGGACTCTAAGCATCAACTTGAGCAACCAACTCTGGCGACTTCACTAGGGAATTCAAGAATCATCTTAAGCCATCAACTTCGCTGGGGAATTCAAGAATCATCTTGAGCAAACCATTCTGCGTAGGAACACCTACAAAACAAGAACGGTAACGACCTAGCTCATGTTTCATATGCATATGCTTTGACAATGGCGCAATGCTCCACACCGTGGAAATGCTACGTGTTTAGGGTAGATGCTATGCAATCATGCAAAATGCTATAACCCCATCAGCAAAATAAATGCTGAAGGAAAAATCCTCCTGTCAAGGAGAAAAAGCCACTCTGGTAGAGAGGAGGAATCATCCTGCCGAGGAGAAGAAGTCACACCAATCTCAATTGGACTAAACCTGGGGAAACGAACTCCAGACGATTGCTGCAAGGGAATAAAGTTCACCGAGAACTTGGACCTGCTCAGCTAGGCATACGAACCACAATCTGCTAAGGGAAATAATGTCAATCGCAGAAATAAACTGCACGGCCTTCGCGGCTAAAACATTCTTGGAGATAATGACTCCGATGGGGAAATATAGCATCAGCTATTCAACACTCTACTGGGGAAAACCAATCATGGCCCAAACGGCTTCCAAGGACTCGACTCTCTTGGGGAACTGCAAACTCGGCTGAGGAGGGTAACTGGATGCTGGAATCACTCCTACCTGCCGAGGAGAGTGCAACTCTGTGGGGAATCTCAATTCCGCTGGAGACTTCAGTCTGAACTATCAAAAACTGAACACCTGCGAATAGTCTTCTTCGAGGAAGCTACACATTGACCCAGTGCTGGGAATGGGTATGCGCTTCAGCGCATGACTCAGCTAGGGAGATGATAATCCTTCCTCAGGATGCATCAGGCTGAGGAGAATCTGTCTCTGCTTGGAGAGACATATCAATGCTCTTGGTCCCATGTTCAGACTCCGTGGGGAAACACTACTGGACTTGCTAGGGAAGAAGGAATCATCCTGATTGGAAAACATGCCACGAAATGAACTCGAGATGGCTTGCCCCAGAATCTTCCTACAACTTCTGACAAACTCTGACAATCTGTGCCAACACGGGGAGGAACGGCTCCTTCGCTTTCATCTTTTGTCCCAGCCTAATTGATCTCTGTGGGGATGTTCCTCTAAAGGAAGTTTGCAATCTCTGCACCCAGGTCTGCTTCAGCATCTTGAACCTTGCAAAGGCGCTTCAAGTTAATAACCTTCAGGATAAGGATGGCTTCGACGCTCTCGGGGTGACATGCCCCAGTCTTGTCATGACTTTGCCCCTCATGGGCTGATCTGTTGGAGTAATACCCTTGGCTGCGAGAGATTCATCAAATCTCGACCTGATTGCCCCGGATTAACGATTTCTAGATGGTTTACTCCTATACTGTGATCATTTGACATAGCTTGCCCCGGTTCACCGGATTATTCAGGCGTTCTGCATTCTGCCCTGATCAGATTTCCATTATAGAAACTTTCCCGCTGTCAAGCGCTTACTCGCTAGTAAAACAGACTGTTCTGCATAAAAGACATATCAAATGTAATGCATATGGTAGTTTTCAAAATCCATTCGTGTTCACTGGAAGACATAAAATATATGAAATCATTCATCAACATGTCAATACTAAAACAACACTGTATTGGGAATCCTATCTAGGAGTCGGTTCCGATGCGATCTTTACCGAAGCATGCTCTCGAAACGAACCTATTTCAATTAGGACTTTTAAAGGTTGTAACGTGGTCAGGTTCAAGGTTTAAGAAAGAAAGGATAAAGGCTCAAAATTCATTTTAACCCACCCATTCTCCTTGATGTTCTCCGATCCTACATTCAGCTAATTCGACCTTAGCGTTCACCTTTCAAAGGTTATATGACAGGTGTGACGGTTCAGGAAACCACAAGTTTTCAGAGTGACAGTCATTCGCTTTTCGTCTTTGTTTGGGCACCGGTAGCCACACGATTTCGTTTTTTCCTGAGGATTTTCTTTCGTAATCCTTTTTCATTTTTCGTTTTCCCCTAACTATTGCCTGGACTGAGTCTTTTGAGTTTCTTCAATTTTGAAGTCCAGCGGGGTACCCTGATTTTTTGCCTAAGTCGCTTGCTTTCAAGATTCGACTTAGCGGGCTTTTCTCTTTTATTCTTTTCTTCTTTTTTTTGAACAAATCATATGGCATCGGCTCATATGACTTGTTAAAGAGATTGTGACTGTTTCACTCCTGATCGGCCAGGTTTAACCATCATGGTTTTTTAGGTACAACCTATAGCGGTGTGATTGATCCTCGAACGGATACTCCTCGTTGTAATTTGAACGCTTGGTCAAATAAACTGACACCTACCCTGCCCCGGGTTAATATTGAGGGTTTGTCTATCTTCAGAAAGAAACTCCTACAACTAGGCTCAAAGGGGTTAACAAGGGATTATCTTCCTTATATCTCCGGTGTTTGGGACTTGAAACAATGCATGTACATCATCAACGGGTTTTTTATTTAAAATCATAGCATCGAAAGCTTACGCATCATTGGACTTCGTCATCCTCCTCGGATTCCACTTAAACAAGTGTTTGAAATAAAAGAAAGCAATAGAGTGAACACGAATGGATTAGTTCAAAACATGCATATTTATTTCATTATCAATATCAATTGAAAAAGAATCATGTTTTACAAGCGAAATTTGAAATTCTACAGGAAAGAAACTACAAATGTAAATAAATGACATGATAAGATGCAGATTGCCAGCTTTCGGGGAACTGGGCTTTCACACTTATTTGCTGCTGAGGGGAGCTACCCTTGAAGTCTTCAGACTCAATCAGAAGAACGACTGCTGTGAGGTTGACTCTAATTCGGGCTCCGATAGTTTCACTGCAACGGAGCGAGAGGTTGCCGATTCTGTACGGCAGAAACAATCCAGAGACGAGGTTTAACCTAGTGAGGATCCTCTCTGTTCAGGGGTTTTCATCCTGGAGCTCGACCCAGGAACATGAAAAAGTTGCGGGCAAGGTGATTCAGACCTCAAAGACCGTGGGATATACTCCTGATCTTTCTCATCTTCAGACGAGATCATGGGAACACCCATCTCTTTTGCATGATAAGGGATGAATATGGCTGATGCTTTCATGCCGCTCGACACGAATTCAATTGTTCTTGACTCAATCATGTCTTGAACCTTATGCTTAAAAGCTCTACAGTTCAATATATCATGCCCCGGTGCTCCAGAGTGGAATTCGCAACGGGCGTTCACGTCGTAGTCGGGTGGCAGTTGTCCAATCATTGGAGCCAACGTTCGAAGTTTAACTAACTGTAGTTGGAGCAGGAATTGCAACAACTGGTCATAATCCATCGGGATTGGATCAAGGATTCTGTCAGATAGTCTCCTCTTTTGACCCTGCCTTCTGGGGTTGTCTTGCGCAACCGGACATGGCTGCTGACGGGAAATGTTCTGAGCTTCATGCTACGCAGGGGATCTGTTAGGCCTATCATGCCTCGGCGCGGGTTCTTCAGATACCCGTGGAGCATGTATGCCGGCTGCAGCCTCGGGTTTCTGCTCACATTCCCTTCGGAGTATGTTCTTTAGAACTTCCGCCATCAGGCCCACCTGATTCTTCAGCTGGTCATTCTCCTCTTTAAGCGCCTGCTGGTCCCTCATAACCTGCCTCAGCTGGCCTCAGACCTCTCTCAGCTCCGCTCATACCCGCTCCATTGCTCGGATCAACCTGAGACAAACCTGAAACGACCTGTATCAACAGGGGGTTATAAAAATGGCAAGGTATCTGTCATGCAAATGATTCATGCAAATGCAAACGTGTGTCTGTGCCTTAGGGAGATTTCTCCCCGATTCTAGTGCCAGAGTGTCGGTGCTGATAAAAAAGAAGCCTGGATCCAGTCATGGAAATAACATCTCATATATATATAAAGCCCATCAAGGCAACATACAATGTCACTGAGTACAAGCAGAATCAACAGCATGACCTCGACCAACAAGCTTGGTGATGATCAACATACAACAATGATCAAAAATAAAAGGATTACAAATATAGTCAAGCACGGCCACGGGCGCGAAACTCTTCTAACAACCCCTTCGTTTCTGGATGATTGCTGAGTGAGTAACCCTTCGACGAGTAACTCCCTCTACATAATAGTGTATTGAAGACCTTCAATGGAGTCTTCCCACGCTCCTTCGCCGAAGCAATCTTCTAACCTCCGTTTCTTGGATTCGAACTTCTACTTACGATCCTTCAGGTTAGCGAGAGCCTTATTTAGCAGGTCTTCAGCGGCATATCTGCGAGCAGTTTCCTCATCAAACCTCTTCTCACTAGCCTTCACCTGAGCTTTCAATTTGGAGATCTGCTGTTTCAGTTTATCCTCCTGTTCCTTGCTGTTGGCTAGAGTGGCATTCCACTGCTGGTTGAACTTGGAGATTCTGCGGTATGCTTCGTCCAGGTTTTGCTTCTTAGTGGCAAGCACATCATTGACAGATTTGAAGTCTAGACCCAAGCGTTCACGACCAGCTATCTGCTTAGTCAAGTCTATACCCAACCTGTTCACCAACTCTGTCTGCTTCTTGAAGGAGTGGACGACTTTGTTTCTCTCGCTTCTAACCTGTGCCAGCTCTTTCTCCAATTCTTCATTGACCTTCTTCAACTCTTTCTTTTCAGCCACTACCTGTTCATACTTCAGGATGTCCACAGTAGTTGACTTCTCATTCATGAGGGGAGCTGGAGGAGCCACTGGAGGAAATGGCATCAAAGACTGTTGTGCTCTATTCCGAACCCAACTCACATAAGGCTCATAAGCATGGTTGTTGCTCTTACCCAACAACGTCTTTCCTCGTCTGTGGATGTTAGCCCAAGCATGCTCTAGCTTGTTCAGTGTGTCACTATCAAGCGACCCGTTGAGGCACAGAGATTCATGCACCTCCTCATCTCTCGGCGGACCTCTCAAGGCATACCCAAACTGTCTGACAAGCAGTGAGGGATTGTAGTTAACGCATCCTTTTCTCCCAATCAATGGAACATTAGGAAAACCACTGCAGTTGTGGATGACTTCAGTACCCAGCATATCCCGGTCGAACCAAACGATGCTCTCTGCGGACAAACCCATCATGCATTTAGACCACTCAGCTGTGGCTGCAGAAGAAACAAAGAGACCCCTCTTGGGCATGTGGCTATCAAACCACCGGTATAACAGAGGAGTGCAACAGGATACCATTTTCCCTCTCCTGTTCTCATTCTTGTAGTAGGTAGAATGATACAGGTCGCCAAGCAAGGTGGGAACTGGATTCCCTGAGGCGAGCAAGTAGAAAGCGTCAGCATCTACGAAGTCGGGAAGATTCGGGAACAACACAATCACATATATGCACACAGCCAGAACAGCACTGAACACATCCCAACAATCTTTCTTAGCAAACTTTTGAGCTACCTCCACCATAAACGATATAGGGAAGCCAAACACTTTGTCTCTCCGAGTGAACCCTTTTCTCAATTCAGACTCATCCAAATGCAAGATAACTGTTAGGTCAACCAGCTTAGGTTCAGCATCAACATGGTGAAAAGGCATTTGATCCTTAACAGGAATGCATATCAAGTCAGCATACTCCTCTAGAGTAGGGGCCAAAACATAGTCAGGAAACAGAAAGCATCTCAGCGGGGCCTCGTAAAACTGTAGAAACGTGTATAGACCATTGATCTCGTGGGCGGAGGGCTTGTAGACATACTTCAGCAATCTCCCATACGTCTTCCTAAATTTTGCCAGAACTGTCTTATCAGCCAGGGTCTTCAAACTCAGGATGGCACTGACATCTGGTGTGGGAAATCTGTAGGCAATGGTTCTCTTCAGAGTCTCCATGACGGCAAGGGAAGCTAGCTCACTAGAATCAGGGATGAATTATGCACCTGCAACACAGACACACGTTAATGACATGCCAATGAAAATGCAAAGACATGCAAGATACAAGATGCAAGAATGCTAGGATGCTGCAGGAGATCAAGGCTGCTACTGAGGAGGCCACGACTCTGTTTCAGCATAACCACAACACTACTCTGACAACAAAACCCTGAAGAGGACCAATAATTCTGCTCTGTCAAGAACAAACACATCTCTGATGATAAGAACCCCTGATACCAACAAAACTGATTCACTGTCAAGAAAACCGGGTTGTCTGAAGGTTAAGGTTTCCTACAATAACCCGACCCTGCTCACAGGTATGAACCTAATCACGGACAAGGTTCGGCATCCTATACGTTCATCAACGTCACATACTTTCAAGAAACAATGATACAATACCTAGGAGGTGTGGTATCATCATCTCTTGAAGCGGCCTCTCTTAGCTGGATCACAAATGATCGGTCCCCAGAGTCGACAACCCTCAGATCCAACCTCACGTCGAGCCCTAAGGGCCAGAAGAGAAGTCATCAAAGAGGATCTCGTCTGAGTGTGGATTTCATGGGTACTGGTGCATGCTAAGCATACAAGTCCGTTACTAATATCCACTCTAATACTAGGTGTATGCTCTCAAGCCGGGGTTTTGGCTCATCACTCATCAGAATGCCCCTCCCCACAACAGCACAGATAATCATATCATACTGAAAATAAAATGCGGGAAGTAAAATGCGATAACTAAACACAACATAACAGGTAAACACGCAAGCGCTAGGATTGACTTGCACAGGGGACGTTGGATCCCCAGCAGAGTCGTCAGCTGTCGCTACCGCGAAAATAAGGTGCCGGAAAAACAGAAGAGTCGCCACCTTTCGTTATTTATCCCTCAGAACGGGAAAGGAAACGATTGGAAAAACATGACGAATAGGTATAAGACAAGGTCATCGCAACCATGTCTGGATTCGGGAGTCGGTTACGCAAGAGGAAGGCATTAGCACCCCTCACGTCCATCGTACTCGATGGGATCCACGCTTGTTGTGTTTATCTGACGGGTTGGTTTTAATCTATCTACCTATCAAGGCCGGTCTGAAAAGAAAAGAAAATGACTCGGCAAAGCGTCGCACTTTATGCCTACGTATTCTCATCAGAGAATGAGAAATCAGAGTCAACGTAGTTCGGCTAACTACGGGTTAAAGGATGGGTGAAGGTGGCTCGCCAATACGTCAGTATTGTGCCTACGTACTCTCAATAAGTGTGAGAGATCAGAGCTTACGTAGTTCGGGATAATACGAATTACGGGAATTCAGATCATCTGTTTTTCGAGTAGGGTTAACAAACAGTTCCAGCAGTTTGGTGTACGCAGCTCGACCCTTGGAGACTTAGGCGTTACCGTTTGCGGTAGAACTGGGAGTTAACGACACTCTTTTCTTCAGAAAAGCTTCCTTCGAATTATGGGCCCACGGGGCAAAAGGTTTGAAGTTGGTTTTCTGTCTTTTACGGAAGAAGTGTTTTTTACGGTTGCCTGCAACTAATATCGCACTAGAGACTATGACCTAGGAGTGAATGCGGCGCATGTCACCCTAAGGGTACCATACTAAACATCCTGACTATTGAAGAGTGATCCTTCAACAATCATTTCCTAAGTAACTTAAGGCTCGTAACGTACAACATCAGTTAACCTTTATTACTGTATTTTTGATTTGTTTGAAGATGAGAAGAGAGAACAAGCTCAACTAAGGGGAGACTATCAAGTCCTAACAGTTGTCATGTCAAGGATTCATCCTATGATCGAAGTTTGAAACAGGGAACTCCTAAGTGTTATCATGCATAGGTTTCAGCCTACAGTTCTAATCATCACTTCCTTATCAAAGAAAGTGAGATTCCTAGGGGATCATGTCAACGGGATACAGAAACAGATATAACATCAGCTAAACAGTAAACAGATAAATAGTAGAGATGCACATGCTATGCAGCAATACAAGCAGAGGGAGACCCACTCGACCTCTCGAGCAAGCAAGGCACAAAGGCCACACACAACACAGGCAAGGGAGACATCACTCAACCTTAAACCAGCAAGCAAAGCCACACAGTAAAAAGCAAGCAGAGGGAAACAATCAACCTCTAATGCAAACAAACAAAGGGAGCAACTCAACCTTTAGGATTCTCTTAGGCCTATGATCATCTACATGAAGCCTACTTCTAATGCAACACTCCAAACAAGTCACATCAATACAGTAAATCAATCCAGAAAAACAGACAAACAAGAAAGCAAATCAACAGCTTCAAAGCAAAGCACCTCTCTGACAGCAATCCAATCTACCATCTGCAACTAGCTTCAAGCTCAAGCCATCTTCAAGAGAAGGAAATAAATGCTCCATCTTTAAGCTTTAACAAGCTACTTCAACAAGAATGAAGAGACTCAACAAGATGAGTACATGATGATGGGAAGCATGATGGAAACCAAAGGAATCCATTATGACACTCAACCATGCATCCATGAAAGGCATCCTCAAAAGCTCTACTCATTATGACATGTCATTCATCCCTCCAAAGGAGAGATGGGCTTTCACATGAGGACTTTGAATCATGGGATGGGATGGAAAGCAAACAAAGCGATCCATGTTTATTTGAAGAAAGAAAGAAACAACTAAGGCTCTTCCTAATCCTTAATCAGAACAAGCTACAAGAATGCTATCAAAGGGAAACCTAAAACTCCAAATCAATCATTATAATCAAGCAAACAGAAGCTATAACATGTTTAAAGCAACAATCAAAAGGAAAGGAAAGTTTATCTCATGCTAAAAGTCATCAATGAAATCAATCAAAGGGAAAGGCTATGTTATGAACATGTTAAGACTAGCCTAAATATTAATTCAATCTAAAATACTAAAGCTATTTCTAAAATTCTATGGATTTTTCTATGGGAACCTAAGTATGTTAGGTATCTAAGTAGAAAGGCCAGGGGCCAAACCTAATGGGAAAGTCTGTAAACAATTCTTAAACCACAATGTGTCACAAAAGAACCCTAAAATGGGAGGTCTAATGATCTAATTCTAAAACAGCACCAAACTCCATTTAAAAATTACCACAAAAATCAGGGAAGCACCTTAGTATGACTATAATCACAAGCTAAAAGGATGGGGGAAAATCCCAAGGGAAAGGGTTCAAACATAGAGAACAATGTGAGGTGTGCAAATGAATCATCAAATATGGAGGGTCACAAAGATTTAACTCAAAACTACATTTAAAGGCTCTTAAAAAATCTGAGAAAAAATACACAAATTAATAAATGAGTCTAAAGCTAGCATACAAAAAATTAGAATTAAATTCTAAAGTATGAGCCCATACAAAAATCAGCAAATCAAGTATATCAATTTTCAACCATTAAAAACATATTAAAAGAGAAAATACGAAATTAATTGAAAAAGAAATGGAAAATCAAAACAAAAAATATGATAAAATTCTACACATCTCAACCTAGCTAGAAAATATTTTTCCATGATTTTATGAAACCATTAGCTATTTTTAATGAATTAATATCAAACAGCATTAAAATAGAAAAATAAAATAAAAGAAAATTAAATGGAATATGAAGGTGGTGCAAGTAGTAAGCAGTCCAAGGAAAATCTGGAATGGGCCTATTATGCAGGGGTGCGAATAACAAAACTCATTAAGCCCGTCTAAAAGTCACTTAAGTGATGTGGCGCAGATATGGACGGTGGACGTGGCGCGTTGATAGCAGTTAGATCGCATGACTTAGTCTTCTTTCCTTGTGCGATCCGACGGTCCTCTTATTTCTTCTCCGTTTTGAATTTTTAAGGAGGCAAAAACGCAGCACTACAGTACCGGCCGGCAACGGTAACCGTAAGGATTCCGGCAACATTCATGCGCTTCTATCTCTCTCAATTCTCAGCGGTTTCGAGTGATTCTTGGACCAATCTTGAAGGATTTTTCCGCAAGGATTCCAAATATCACACTTATTTATGCTAAAACTCCAAGAACAGAGAGATTCAATACCAACTAGAGAACGTGTTCATTCCTAAATTGTCTCTAAACTTCAGATTTTCTATCCAGAATCCATCTATGGTTCGATTCTAACTTAACCACATGTAACTAAGGTCTTAAATGCACATAGTCTAAGAGAAAATTTGAGATGAAAAACCTGACACAAAGCTTCGAATCTGGTGACTTCTAGAGCTCCACGTGCTTCCAAAAGGTGCAGATCCCTTCAATGGATGATGGTGAACAATTCTTGAAGTCCAATTCCTTCTGAAACTCTCTCAATCTCAAAATTCGAAAACCAAGTTTCAAGCTTCTTCACACACTTGCTCCAACTGATTCTCAACAGAATTTGCCACTAGAAGCTTCTGAGAATGATCTAAATCCAATTTATAATCTGTTTAACACCTTTGGAGGCCCAAACAAAACCCAATTTGTGATTTCCCATTTTCAATTTTCTTCCAAAAATCCACTTATGGTGTGCACGATTTTTGGCTTGTTATCACCCTTAATCCACCTCATTCCACCCTCTTAAGGGTTATGGAATGTATCAGAGTGATTTTTCTCTTTTGATTTCAACCAAAGGGGAGTGTTTAATATGTTACTTCATCGTGAAGCAATCCTCTAAATGACCATGTTAAAAACCTCAATTCAAAAATGTAATGATGCCAAAGTGTTTAGAACTTATTTTCCAATCAAAATGAGCACAAATTTTTCTTGAAATCATTCAATTATCAATTGTTTTGAATTTTTCCATTTTAATTCATTATAATGGTCTTTTTGTGAATTTTCTTCAACCAATACTTGTTTTAATCCATATCAATGGACTCTTGATACCTGGATAAGCTAAAAACATCATTTTGAGCAACTTTCATGTTGAACAAAACTCCATTTGAAGCTTGCAAGATAGTGAAAGTGACCTATAATTCAAAATGACCTGTAATATCCAAATGCCCAAAATACCCTTGACTTATCAAAGCCATAACTTGAGTTCTACAAATACAATCATGGACTTCTAGTACTCTTTAGAAAGTTAAGAGAATAAGGAACAACATTCATGTTTACCAAAAGTTCATAGGAATCTTACTTATAGGGCAAAAGTGTCATGCAAGTTGGGTAACTTTCAAGCTCCAAATTCACATGCCTCAGATGACTTGTAACTTGTCTGGCTCATAACTTGAGTTCTATAAACCCTATCAAGGACTTCTAGTACTCAAATTAAAGATAAAACCATGCCCTACAACAATAATGTTGGTGTCAAGTTGAGATGAACATCACCTCTTGAGTTAAATGGCCTTGAAGTCAGGGGTCAAGCTAGGGGATTTTACACTGTCAAGTCTTAGAAACCCTAGCCTGAAACTTCTCAAACTCTTAAATCATGATGAGTTGACCTTGGAATCATACTTAGAACATCTCAATGTATCCATCCATGGTCACGTGGCTTTTGAATTAAGTATCAACCTTCTTCAAATCCTCAGTTGACTTAGGGTTGACCCAGTCAAACCCTAGCTGCATCAATCATGGTAGAGGCTTCTTAATCATGCACAATGACCTGTCTAGGCCTCAAAGTGATCTTCAACACTTCTCATGAGCTCTCTTAAGACCTCAAGTCCAACTTCATGACCTCAGAATCATCTGATGGCTTCCCTCAACTCTCAAGTTAGGAGGCTCACACACTTGGTTTCAACCACTCTCTCTGAGGATCTCTTAACTTCTCTGACAAGGATATCAACCCTTGAACACTTGAATAACCTTCTTAGCTTGCCTCATAGTCTTGTATAGCTCTTTATTGGTAATCATACCTCTTGATCTCCTGCACACATGTCAATGAAATGCAAATGATAATGCTAATGTGAATGAAATGAAACATAAGCTAGGTAAATAAATGTTGGGCAAAATTTGGGGTGCAACAGCGACCATTCGCCAGAGGCTTCTCCAGGCGAAGGTCGGTGAATGTGACAGCATTTTCTATTATTTTCTTGTGCTTTCCATCCAATTGTCGATTGTTTGCTTTAATTATCTTTAATCCTTATCTGAATGGATAGTTTGTGTGTTGTTGTTATATGACGTGTTGTGGGTAGTCGTAAGGCGTGAATCCTAGATTGTGAATCGTGGAATGTAAAATGTGGCTGTTTGGCAATTTTTGTGTATTTTTTTGAATTGAAGGAAAGTGTGTGATGAGATTGATGTGTATGTACTTGTATGATGTGAATAATGCATGATTATATATTTGTGAATATGTATGCATTTCAAGAGTGTGTGGAGTCGTTTTGCATGTGAAGCATCATGATTGCATTCTTGTGTGTCTGATCTCGCGTAGGATCTACAGAAACCTCGTGTGCCCTTATGGGGTGTGAGCGATGGTTTATTTTTTATCCCTAGGAGGATCTGCAGAAATGGTCGTGTGCCCTTGTGGGGTGTGAGTGATGGTTTATTTTGATTCTGTGGAGAATCTGCAGAACGATTGTGTGCCCTTGTGGGGTGTGAGCAATCGGATTGTGTGCCCGTATGGGGTGTGAGCTATCCTGAAACATCGTGGGCCCATGTGGGGTGTGAGTGATGGGTGAACATCGTAGGCTCGACGGGGAGTTACTTCGGTAACGAGCGATGGTTCCATTTGGTTCTTCAATTGAACCTGCTGAACGAGTCGGTACCACATTTGCATCTGCATAGAGTCGTGAGTCGGTTTCTTTGAGTTTCATTATTATCTTCAAATGATGTATTGGTGTAATGAACATAATTGTGTATGTTTATGTGAAAGGTTGAACTAAACATAATCGTATATGCTTAGTGGTGAATGTTTGCATGGTGGATATGCTTGGTGAATTATATATGTGTTGCAATGTATATATGATTGAATTGTGATGTATTGCGGTGAGAAATGTGTTATGTGTATTCTATGTTGGTGTATATAGATATATGTATTATATGCATTGTTTGTTATCATAATGTTTCTCACCCTTCTGATGTTTTATGATGCTCTATGAGGCATTGCAGAGTAGGTTTGCTGGAGGTCTTTTGTGAAGCGTAACTTCACTCTTTTTGGTCGGTTGGCTCTGATATGTAGCACCGAGTAGTTAGGAATTGTTTTGATTCTTTTGTGATACATCTGTGTATGTATCTGCTGGTGAATGCTTTGTAAACATGACTTATGACTTGAATCAAACTGTTGGTGTATATAATGTTTATATGAATAAAGTGATTCAATGTTTAGATGTTTCCGCCTTTATTCTAAATATTGATATGTGGGTTTTAAGGACTAAGTTCCTTTGTGGTGATTTACCCTTTGTTGCATATCTTTATGAGCAGGTGTTGTATGTGTTTTGAATTCATGGATAATGTGACGTGCCTCTTTTATACCATGTGTTAATTTATACTCTGATGAAAATTTTTATTAAGTTCCTAAATGATTTAATTGTTTATTTTGGGGTATAGAAAGGGGGTGTTACAACTTGCAAGAGCGATACATTCGCCGCCTTTGAGAGATTTGCCAAACTTTCCCAAAATAAATTAAGCACAAACATTGTGTCAATTAGAAGCGACCATGGAGGTGAATTTGAAAACCATTTGTTTAAAGAATATTGCAATAATTACGGTATTGATCATAACTTCTCCGTTCCACGGACTCCTCAACAAAATGGGGTGGTGGAGCGCAAAAATCGCATTTTAGAAGAGTTGGGAAGAACAATGATCAATGAAAGTGGACTACCGAAATATTTTTGGGCCGACGCCATAAGTACGACGTGTTATGTTTTGAATAGGGTGCCCATCCGCTCCATTCTAAACAAAACACCTTACGAGCTTTTAAAAGGGCGCAAGTCAAACGTGTCTCACCTACATGTTTTCGGTTGCAAATGTTTTGTCTTAAATAATGGAAAGGAAAATTTGGGTAAATTTGACTCTAAGGCTGACAAAGGTATTTTCCTTGGATACTCTCAATCGAGTAAAGCCTATAGAATCTACAATAAGAGATTACTTACTGTCGAAGAATCGGTACATGTAACATTTGATGAATCTTATCCGAGAAATGTCAGAAAAGGTAGTGTTTTTCATGGCGCAGGTACATCTACAGAAGACATACTCAAAGATGTCGAGCCAGGAATTGATCAGCCTGACCAAGCTAAAATTGAGAAGGAAAAAGATGTCCACCATAAAGAAACTCAGGAAGTTCATCCGCCTCCAAAAGATGATCTCCCTCAAGCTTGGAAGTCTTCCAAAGACCATCCAATTGACAACATTCTCGGAGACATATCCAAGGGTGTTACAATCCGATCTAAGATAAGTAATCTTTGTTATCACTTCGCTTTTGTTTCACAAATGGAACCTAAGAACCCTAAAGAAGCCTTACTCGATGAAAACTGGTTTTTGTCAATGCAAGATGAACTTAATCAGTTCACGAGAAATAAGGTATGGGGCCTTGTCCCTCCTGTTGCACCCTAATTTTTGACCGAAGGATTCCACCTCTTTTTGCGTTTTTTCTATTGTTAGTTGACTTTATTTTAATATTTATGTTTTTTGTGACTAACCAACTGGTGCAGATGCAGTAACGCCTAAGGTCCCAACATTCCGTTTCATGTAACAAAATTCAAGGACTTCGCGTGTTAAGATAAATTATTCTCATAATAAAGATTAAATTCAAGTCCATATGCTTGGTTTCAAAATGCAAGATCATGATACATTGAAATTATTTGCAAATAATACTCATCATGAGGAGATCAAGTTCAATATTTTCTAAGGATCCACATTCAAGTATTTGCTTTACAAGGCTAGTGCAAAGATCAAGATGCTGCTATACTACGGATTGTATGAAACTTCATACTCATAGTAATACAAGAATACCTTTGGTTGAAATTCTGATGATTTGATGTATCGAAGCCAATCAGTTCTTGCGATACGCATTCAAGACCTCAATACAAGCTGGCGGAAAATTTCTACAATAAATTTTGAAGGTCTACAATTTTAATCCAAGATTTACATACTTGCTCTCTCACTATTTAAAGTTCAAGACTTCACTCAAATCATACGACACGAAAATCATTCGAAGCTATTGGGTAAACCTTTTCGGCATGTATTCTTGTTCATGCAAGATTTGAGAGATCTGTTAGAGATTCAAAATGCATACATCATGGAATTAAGTCCATTCAAGTTACAAGAACAAGCTCAAAATTCATGACATTATATCCCAATGAGTTCGCATGTTACAAAGCCTTAAATCATAAACAAAGACCTCTAAATTATCAAAGACGTAGGATTTCTATTATTAAGTTACATCAAAATGGATAATTCCTACATGTCAAACAAATTGAAGGAATAGTCCAATCTTGGAGGACGGTATAATAATGACAGTACTATCTTGAGAGTTGATAAAAGAGAATATGTTGTCATGTTTGATTGTTCAAGCTTGTACCAAAGCCCGGAACTGCTGCCAACGTTTCCTGCCAATAGAAGCATAGGCACGGTTAATCGACCGCCAAGTACGAAGTTCAAAATGCAAGGATTAAGTCCTCAGTTTGACAGGAAAATCTGACATTTGCCGAGAGGAAGCCGACATCAGGTTTGTAGACGTGGAACAAGACTCTCACGATATATGCTGACGGTAGGAATAGTCTGTCAATCAGGGCATAGAGGTTCTTTCCTAGTAGTCTAGCTCCCGCTGATACGACTCGAACATATCTTCACCTACAGATATGAAACAACCAATAATCAGAGCCACCAACATTTATTCAAAGTGAATTACACAATCCAAAACCAAGTTAGAAGAATTAAGAGCAATGAAACAAAATCAAGAAAAGAATTTTGAGTTTTTTAGACAGCAGCGAATCCACATCATTTGGAAAGCATCAAGTACATCCTTCTCAGCCTCAGATGCAACCACATTCAACCACCTCAGAGGATGTATCAGTTTCTCGTCCATCACCTGTGTAATTGTATCCGTATGACCCAAAACATCTTCAACTGTGTAATTGTATCCGTATGACCGCTGTCCATGATTAGAATCAAACTGTCTATCTCTGACATCATCTAATACTTTGAATTTGTTGACATCTTGATCAATAAGATTGAAATCCATACTTTCCTGGACTGAAGTTGATTTAGTGTAGAGAAATTATGATGCAAGAAAGTGTTTGGTCTTAAAGACCGGCCAAAATCCTCATTATCCTTAGGAGTCGCAGCTTGGCTAGATTGAGACGTATCTGGTGTGCTTTTCACAACATGGTCCTTCACACATGAAGCGCTCAACCCCAATGATACGTTGTGAAATCTGTGATATTAAGTTTAGTCCCAAGTGTTTGGAAGGTCATAATAATGGAAAGAAACATAAAAGAAGGTTATCAAAGCTACATGAGAAATCAATGAAACATAATACCTCTAAATGGAGTAGCCGAGTACCTCACCACCGTCTCTACCAGTACTTATGCTGAATTCAGAGAACAGCTTCATGACCAACTCACTTCATCACGCCAATCACCATCAAAAGCAAGTAACCACGGTTTTTGGCGAACTCCACAATGGTGATACGGTTAACCTGTCAACACAAATCAGAACAAGCAATAAGATCATCATTTTCAGTTCTAAAAACCTCCCAAATAATGTTGTGGCAGATAAAGTTCCAAAGGTTTAATCTCTTTCCTTTAGAGTACCTTTTATGTGCAATTTCTGGGATGATGGCTCTTGTTTTCAATAAGTTTTATCAGTGCCTTGGTGAATTGGATATCAAAACATGCTATATAGGGTGGTGTATGGTTTTCTTTGGTAATACCATAATTTGGTTATACTTAGGATCCGGGAACATATCTGCAGTTATACAGCACTGCAGTTTGGTATGAACTCTAAAATAAAGAACATCATTTTAAATAAGGAAAAGACCATGAAGCTCTTACTAAGAAACCATGCTCTGTAACTTTCCCTGCAAGATAAACCAGCATAGCTTTAACTAATTGTGTTCTGTTGAAGCGTCTGAATTCAGGAAAAGTACGAAACACAAGCAAGTGTGTCATTACCAGTTCACCTTTTGTTGACTTCTGGCACCGTCTCACACGCACTTGATAGCAGCGACTGCAAGTCCACCTTCGAAGGGACCACATCCATCAGGACCGACCATGACAAGCTGCTTCAGTCAGTCAACATCATGTGTTTGGTGTGATCACAACACCAACTGTCAAAGTTGTCCCCTGCACATATTCAGTAGCTGTCAGACAAGTAATGATACCTGCTTCAAGGCATTTGAACTGGGCATTGTAATTCATAAACAGAGGATGAGTTGCCACTTAGGCATTCAGAGTTTGAGAGCATATCACGCTGAAGTCAAGAGTAATTAATACAACAAACAAATTTCCAACAGGTTTAGACATAACGAAACCAAAATGGAATCAAACCAACAGTCATAAGTGTAAATTGTCAAGATCAGATTTCCAAGACAGCATCAAAACATAATCATATGAAGATGGAATGTCCTTTAACAAGTTCACAAACATGTTCAGGCGGATTTGGAAAGCACATTCATTGTTGTTGCACCCTAAAATTTGCTCAACCTACTTCACTTGGTTTATGTTTCAATTGCATTGTCATTTGCATAAAAAGTCATGTACATAGTCTAATAATTTGCATAGCATAGCATATGAAGCCATCTGACAAGGGATCAAGTGCTATTTTTCATCTCAAGGAATATATTCAAGAGGCTCTTATCAAGATTCAAGCCTATTCAAATCACCAAGAAAGAAATTGAAGCTTTGTGAAGTTTAAGGGCCAAGCAGTGGGTTTCTCTCCTATCTTGAGGATATGTGAGGATTATCAGAGAATTTGTGAGCTATGAATTGAGGTCATGGAAGACCTAGAGGGTCATTTTTAGAGTGAGACAAGTCATTGATGTGATTACAAGAGATACAGTTGAAGACAGTCAACTAGGGTGTTATCTGGGTCAACCCTGGGTAAACCCTAAGTCAAATGCTTGATTGAAGGGCATCAAGGCCTGTTTGGAAGATGTGGGATGCCTCATTTGATATGTGGATATGGATGCGGTGTTGTGCCAAGGAGAAACCAAAAGAAATCAAGAAGAAGAGAAGTTTCTGAATTAGGGTTTCTGTGTAAAATCCCCTGGTTTAGGTCAAACTTCCAAGCAAGATAATTCAAAATGAAAGTCTCAAATGGATCCTTGGCCAACATGAAACTTGTATATTATCTCAAGACCTTTAATTTGAGTGGTGGAAGGCATCAAGGAGATGTATAGAACTCAAGTTATGGTTCTTGCAAGTTATAGGTCATCTGAGGACACTGAAATTTGTCAGTGAAAGTTACTTGACTTCCAAGCAACTTTTGCCCCATAAGTATTGTTCAAATGTATTTTTGGTCAACATGAAAGTTGTTCCTCATGATCTTAGATGTCTAGAAAGGTATGGTATGACTTCATCTGATTTGTAGAACTCTACTTATGATCTTGGCAAGCCAGGGGTATTTTGGGAAAATGGAATTACAGGTCATTTCAAGCATATGCCCAAAACTCCTATTTCCAAACTTCAAATGAAGAAATGTTCAACATCAAACTTGCTCGAAATGACATTTTGAGTCTAGAAAAGTGGTTGTGTCAAGTGGGAAATTCTCATAGCTTAGGATTGCAAAATTGACCAATTATAAAGGGAAAAGTACATTTGTAAATGACCAAAATTGGGAATTTTTGATACAAGAGCAAGACCAAGCATATGACCAACCATTTTGAAGGTAAAGGACATTTTAAGACCATTGGCAATGTTATATTTTGGGTTTGAGATCAGAATTTGGGGATTATCATAGCTTGCTTATAATTGAAGTTACACATCCAATGCATACAAGGGATTAATGTGCAAGCTAGCAAGGCCTTTCAACATGTTCAAAATATCACCTAATGAGATTTTCAAGTGAGAATGAGGAGCTGCAAAAAGGTCTTCATGGAATGATTTTTCAACTTACCAATTTCATTTTCTCATGCAAAGATATGAACAACTTCTCATGGGATCAATCTAGCAAGTTCTGGAACTTTCCATCATCATCTATATATTCATTCTAACTGATCCAAAAGAGGGTTGAACTTCATTTTGATAGAAAACTCATAGTTTCACTTCATCTTGCTTTTTTCAAATTGCTTCAAATCCTCTTAATTCTTCATCATTCTTCCAAGATTTTGTTTCTATTCAATTCAATAATCATCATTGATCACATTGCTACCAAGAGCTGAGTGGATTGGTGCCTGAATCGTGCTCTACAATCTTCACATCTTCAAGTGCAAGAAGAATCGGTTATGATGATCCAGGTGGTTTGAGCAAGAATTGTTGCATACAGAATCAAGATCATAGTACATTGAGTGATCCTGGAGCATTGCAAGCTTTGAATTGAAGAATTTGACCTTCTGTTTCCATCTTCTTACCAGGTTAGTTATTCTCACGATTTAGCTTGGATTAGGGATAGTATTCGTGATTTGTTAGGTTAAACATACTCTAGGTGGTTAGATGATCATTTCTGGAGCATTCGGCAAGATTTTATGGAAGTTGATGTATGCACATGAATTCTGTTGAGGCATAGAACGTGATGATTAAGCTGTTAGAATCTTAGGTGATTAGCTAGTTTTGATCAGTATAGCCTGAGGATTATTTCTGTATAAAGAATGGTGAGTTTGGTGATGATCGAAACCTGATGAAATTTTGAGATTGCAAGGTTATACTGTTCGATTTGCATGATTTAGGGTGTTTCAATACAAACCAACACCATGGTTGTATTCTCCGTGGAAAATGGATTAAATTTGGTTCTTATATCGTGTCATTTGATGAAGAAACGAGGGAGAACGAATGGTGGAAAGTTCTGCGCATGAGAGCTGTTTCCATGGAGGTTTGCAGAAACCCTAATCTAAGGTTGAAGACGAAATCAAGACCGTTGATAGGCATGTTGACCAATTGACTTGGAAAAGATCGAACGGCTTAGATTTGAAAATGAAATTGTGAGGGAGCTTCAAACCATGAAACGCTGCGTTTCATTAAAGCAGCTTCATGGGCTTAGATGAATTTCTCTATTTCCACCCCCATGCAAGGCCCAGTCCATATTTTCACTGTGTTTTCTTTCTATTCGCACCGTCATTTTGTGATTTTTTTTAATGTTTTCTGAACCATTGCTGGGCCCAACGCGTTTACTAGCGCCACCCCCTATCTGGGCCCAAAGCATCATAATAACTGGGTATTGTTGCTGTTCATACCCCCATGCATCATTTTCACATTAATTCCACTCCAAATTTTTTTTATAACTTTGAAAATCCATAATAAATTGAAAAATCACTATTTTGCAATGAGATTTTTTTTCCCATTTTCCATTTTTTGTCAAGAAAAATATAAAATCATAAAATTGTCGTTTTACTTCATTTTTATATTTTTTGCATATTTTTACATTTAATTGCTTCTTTAATTCTTTTAGTTGATGCTACCATTTGTAAAATTTAGTTTAGGAGTTTCCTTTAGGATTTTCACCCCATTCTTTTTAGTATAACTAGATATGGATATTAGGTGCCCCTGGTGTTTATACCACAATTTATAGGATTTCATTTTAGGTAGTTTAGTTAGAAACTATTAGACTAGTTAATTAGGGTTTTGAATAACATAGGTGTAACAAAACAAATTTCTTTTTGGGTTTTTTAGGACAAATTAGAAGATGAGACTATAGGGGTATTAAGGGTAAGCATAATAGATCCCATAGAAAAATGTTAGAATTCCCCCTATTATGTTAATACTCTTAGTATGTTTTTATAATTGATTGATTGTATGGTGTGCCCTTTCTAGGGTTATTGTTTGATTGTGTGGGTTATTGGGCTTGCTTGGGGTATGGGTTTGAGTTGAAGACTTTGTTGATGAAGCCCATTAAAGACAAAAGGAGTGAGGATCAATTTCAAGAGTTGATGAAGATTTCAGCTTGCTTGTAGCTGTTGAAGATCATATGACCTAGGAGCTAGGTAGAGCTTTAGAATAGGAACTTGATTCACAAACATGGAAGGTCTTGTTTGCTTCCATTCTTTCTCTATGATTCAAAGTCTCTTTTAAAATAATCACCTCCTTCCTTTGGAAGGACTAGTGAATGTATTTAAAAGATAGAACTTTTGAGAGAAAACTGTCTGTATCTTGTTAACAGTCAGTAGGCCACCTTTGGTAGGCAACTGATTGTTTAATATCCATTTCATCTTGCTAACTGCTACTCATCTTGGAGAGTTTGATTTGAAGAAAATCCATGAAAGATTGAAGATAGAGACCTTGCTTGGAGATGAAGATTGTGCTGTTGAAGCTGTGCATGTGACTGCTGCTGTTTGAAGCTGTTGAAGGTGTTTACTGTTAGAGCTTCTTTCCTTGAAGATTGATGCTTACTTGAAGCTTGTAGATGTTTTGAAGATGACTTGCAGATAGAAGATGATGGAGCTTGCTGTGCAGAGTTGCTGTTTGCTGTTCATTTTTGCTGTTTATAATCTTTTGATGTATTGTTTGAGTTTCCCGGACTGTATTGTGTGCCAATTAATCTGTTAGGTCGAAAGTGAATTTCGTTCGCTTCTGCCTGTTTTTTTCTGGGTTCGAGGTAGAGTGGGACTCCCTTGCATCGCTTGTATTGTTGCATTCATGCATATTTTACTGTTTTATTGTATCTGTTGTTTCTGTTTCCGTTTATCCCCTTAGGATCTCTGTTTCTCATTGCGCAAGAGAGGAACGTGATAGACATTAGGTCTTAACCCATGCATGATAACATTAGGTTAGTTTGATTCCCTTTTCAACCATAGGTTAGAGCTTTGCCTCTTCTTTCTCAAAACAAATAGAAAAACACAATAAATATTTCAAACACAATAAAAGACATTTCTTCCGTAAAAGAATGTGAACCAATCAAAACGTCGTTTTTGTCCGCTTGGACCAGTAATTAGAAAAACCCTTTTTCAGAAGGAGATAAAAACAATCAAGACAGACTTGTGTCGTACGTTTCTCGAACTACGTTTGCTCTGATCTTTCATGCTGTATGAAAGTACGTAGGCATAGGATGCGATATCCTAGCGAGCAACCTTCTCCTCCTTTCCCGTAGGTAGGCGAACTACGTTGACTCTGATTTCTCGTTCCAGACAGGAATACGTAGGCATAAAGTGCGATACTTTGCTGAGTCACATTTTATTTTCTTTTAACCCCAGACCTGTAGAATAGATAGAATAACAATCCGTACCAGAAAACAAGCGTGGATCCCGTCGAGTACGACGGACGTGAGGGGTGCTAATACCTTCCCCTTGCGTAACCGACTCCCGAATCCAGGATTTGGTTGCGATGACCATTCCTTTTCCATCTTTGCGTTAGGTTTACTTCGAGCGTTTCCTTTCCCTCCTTTGGGATAAATAACGCACGGTGGCGACTCTTTTGTTCAGCCGGCGCCGATTTTCGCAGTAGCGACAGCTGGCGACTCTGTTGGGGATCCAACGTCCCCTGGCTGCTAAGGACTGCGATAGTTCCTTATGCATTTGGGATCCAACGTCCCTTAAGCGAGTCAATCCTAACGCTTGTTTTCCCGTCGAGGATGTTGTATGGATTTACTTTTTATGTATTTTACTTTCAGCATTATATTATTGTTATTATTGTTGTATGGGGGTGTGACGGGTGTTCTATGATTGAGAGATAAGCCGGACCTGGGCTTGAGTGCACTTAGAATTAGAGTGGAAAGTAGTGGGCGCGTGCCGGCTTTGCTTGCATTAGTGTCCCGCAAAATCCACACTCGGACGAGGTTCTTCTGGTTGACTTCTTTTTCTACCCTTTGGGTCGAAGGGGTTGTTGGTTAGTTGAATTGTCGACTCCGGGGACCGATCAATTGGAAGTTGGCTAAGTGAGGCCTCTTCAGGATTTGATGATGCCACTCCTTCTGGGAATCGTATCATCAACCCTGAAAGTCTGTGACGCCGACGACCGCATAGGATGCCATACCATTGTCAGTTACTAGGACACCTACCTGTGAGAGGGTTCGGGGCTATGCAAGTAACTAGACCTTCAAATACCGGTTTGTTTCTTGATTTGAGATTCAGGGTATTTATGGACAGTTGAGGGGTCTATCAGAGACCAGTTGGAGTTATGTTATGGGGTTTATCAGAGACCAGAGTTGAAGCTTTGTATTGGGTCTGTCTAAGACCAGGGTTTGAGGAATTCTGGATGGTCTATTTGAGACTTATGAAGTGGTTCGGGCTTCTCAGCCATGGCATTTGGTCCCTGTTGCATCTATTTGCATTGCATTGTTCGTATAACCATTATCATGTGTATTTCATTAACGTGTGTCTGTGCTGCAGGTGCATTTGCATATTCCCTGATTCTAGTGTCCGCACTTCTGATTATTGGTCATGGCTGGTTTGAGAAAGACAGTTGTGTACAAGTTACCTACACCTGACGTTACTCCCCTACTTGGTCTGATTTCCCTTGCTAATGAGGAGGTTAGGAGAAGTTTCAGAATGAGTTATGGAAGACTGTTGAGACTGGTTTGCAAGCCAACTGCTGTTGAGATGAATGGGCTGTATACATTGATGCAATTCTATGACCCTGCCTTGAGATGTTTCACATTTGCTGACTTTATTTTGGGGCCTACCATGGAAGAGTACGCAGAGTTCATCGAGCTGCTGGTGCAAAATAAGGTTCCTTTCATCCATTGTGACGCTAAGCCCAAGCGGGAGGACTTAGCTAAGGCTTTACACATGAACGCTTCTGAACTATTAGTGACTTCTTGGCTCGGGGTTCCAGGCTTCTCCCTCGGTTTTCTGGTTGGCAAAGCCCAAGAATACGCCAAGAGCGGATGCTGGATAGTCTTTAATGCTATTTTGGCTCTGTGCATCTACGGAATAGTGTTGTTTCCCAATTTACCCAATTTTGTGGACTTTGACGCCTTTCATCTGTTTGCTGCTGGCAACCCTGTACCCACCTTGATTGGAGACCTCTATCATTCATTGCACTATAAAAATGAAAATAGGAGAGGAAAAACTGTTTACTGTTGTGCGCCGTTGTTGAACATGTGGTTTAAGAGCCATCTCCCCCTAAAGGGACCTGTTGTAGATGGCGCAACTACAACTGACTGGCCAGAGCGCCTGATGAGACTATCTTCTGAAGACATTGAGTGGTTTGACCGAGACTTGTTGGGGTCTGAGCTTATTTTCAGCTGCGCCGGATATCCTAATGTTCCTCTGATTGGGAGGAAAGGATGCATCAATTATAATCCATCTCTGTTCGTTCGCCAATTTGGATACGCATTGAAGAACCCACCTAGGGAGGAAGAAGTGCAGGAATCTCAGTACTTCACCGGTGACTTGAATGGAGAGTGACTAGCCAAGCTTCAGCACGCTTGGATACGTATCAACAGAAGAGGGAAACCACTATTGGGGAAGAATGATTGTCAGGCTTATGTACCATACAAAGCTTGGATACAAGAGAGAGCAAAACAGTTGCTAATGCCGTTTCTAGCTGCACCAGTCCATGTTCATGTTCCAGTAGAGGAACCAACCACCGTTACTATGGAGGTCTACGAGCGAGTTGTAAAAGAGAAGGAAGCCTTGCTGTTGGCTAATGAAGAGTTAGAAAAGGAACTAGCTCAGATGCGCAGTGAGAAGAACAAGGTTGTGCATTCTTTTCAACAGCAGACTAAATTAGTAAACAGGCTAGGTGCTGAACTGACCGAAGAGAAAAAAAAGCGTGAACGCCTGGGGAAAGAATTCAGAAGCTCTCATGATATGTTGGAGTCCAAGAAGAAAGCACTCGATGCCGCCCACCGGGAAATCTCTTCTTGTAACAAAACGTGGAATGCTACGCTAACCAACAACAAAAAGAGGGAAGACAAATTGAAGCAGCAAATTTCTGAACTCTAAGAACAGTTGGAGGCTAGCAATAAAAAGTACGAAGAGGAGGTGATGACAAGATATAGTCTTCAGAACTCATTGAACAAGGCCATTGAGGGCAAGAAAGAGGCTGTGTCTCAGAAACGGAAGCTAGAGGATCGCTTCGGAGAAGGGGCATGGGAGGAATCCGCTGGTGATTTACGACGTGTTCTCAAGCGAAGAGATCTACTTGTTGAGAGTCTGCTTACCCGACCAAGTCATCCAGAGACTAAGAGGTTATTAGAGGAGTACCAGGCATATGAGAGCACTTGACCGTTTCATGTATTAATGTGTATGCTTTATTTGCATTGTGCTGACCATCACCAGGATTGTTGGTTGAGGTCATGCCTTCTTATTGTACACTCATTGATATTGTATTCCTGACCTGATGGGTTTCTCTGCAATATATGAGATGTTTTCTATGATTCGGCTCCGAACTTCGTATTGCTGTCACTGTCACCACACTGGCACATTCGCACTAGAATCGGGGAGTGATATCCCCTAATGCACAGACACATATTGCATTGCATTCACATTCATATTGCATTACAGGTGATTATTGAACTGTATCTCATTTCCTGCACCGTACAGGTCTTTTCAGGATTGAAAGCCAACGCCCGCACCGATACTCTACCCGTATCAACTGCAGAAGAGTTATGGATCAGATGCAGAATGAAATGCAGGACATGCGTGAGAAGCTGGCACTATTCATGCAGACAATGGAGACCATTGTGAAAGGCCAGGAGAACTTGCAAGCTTTGGTGCAGCCTTTGCTGATGAGAAATGCTGGGCACGGAAACGAAGATCATAATTCTGTGCGAGTTGACACTATTCACGGGGATGGTACTCCTACACCGGTAGCTCCACCTATGGTGAACATACCTACTGTCAATGTAAACAACGACGCTGCCGCCGGGAACGGTAATGCAGGAATCGGTAACGAGACTGTCGTCAACAATGTTGGGTTCGGAGATGTCAATCTGGGTGGTGATAATATTGGAGGTAATGGCTTCGGTAACAACGGATTTGGCTTTAATGACCAGGGGTTTGATCATGCTGGGAAGTACGGCTTCAACGCTCAGGGCTTCGGACAGGATGGATTTGGTAATACCAATCAGGGTTACGGCGGATTCGGTAATGGGAATGGTGCCAGAATAATGTCTTTTGGACCTGCCGGAGTCGCTCCGGGGTATGGTAACAGGGGGCGGGGCCCTGTAATGAATCAGACTAGAGTTGGTCGTAACAACGGGTATGATGGATATGGAAATGGGAACGGTAATTGGCTAGAAGATCAGCAAGAAGATGCTTTCTCTGGTGGAGGTTTTGAAGGTCTTATAGATGACTCTCAGAGAATCAAGATGCTCGAGGAGCAGATGAAAGGTGTTGTGAATCAAAGTGTTGTGGATTTAGATATGACCACAATGGGTCTGGTGCCTGGCCTGAGGGTACCGCTAAAATTCAAAGCTCCCACATTCGACAAATATAAGGGGGATACCTGTCCAAAGGTGCATGTGCGGCCATACTATAGAAGGATGTCTGCATATTCGAACGATGAGAGGATGCTGATGCATTTCTTTCAAGACAGCTTGTCTGGTCCTTCCCTTGAATGGTACATGGGGTTGGAGCCAACTCAGATAAAAACTTGGAAGCAGCTGGCTGAAGCGTTTGTGGCTCATTATAAGTACAATAGTGACTTGGCACCTAACCGGGTCCAGTTACAGGGGTTGTCCCAGAAGAAAGATGAGAGCTTCAAAGAATATGCGCAGAGGTGGCGCGACATGGTTGCACGAGTCCATCCTCCTTTGGATGACAAAGAAATGAATGATATGTTTATAGGAACATTTACTGGTGTGTTTTATGACAAGCTGTTTCATACTTCCTTGGGCAGTTTCTCGGACCTAATCTTGATGGGTGAGAAGATTGAAAGCAATATTAAATTGGGGAGATTCCAAGCTGAGGAATCCGCTTCAGCGGGCAGTAACAGAAGGGCTTTAGGTGGGCACCGTCAAGGTGATGCAAGTGCAGTATTCGGGGGCCGAGGCCGAGGCCGGGGCAGAGGTCGGAATCAGTACAATCATCTGCAACAGGTGGCAAGTGTCACAATTCCATTTCATCAACAACCAATACCACCACAGCAACAGCAGCCACAACAAGGGGCACATCCTGCCCAGCGCAGAATTCAGGGGGGCAAACCAAGGAGGGTGTTTGAAACGCCTCCTTCAACGTATGCATAATTGCTACAGACGTTACTGGGTTTGAACTTGGTGGAAAAGAGGACTATGGCGCCAGTAACAGGTACTCCTCCGTACGACTTTGACGCAAACAAGCACTGTGAATTCCATTCTGGGGCTCCTGGCCACGACATAGAGAGTTGTCACGCTTTCAAACATGTAGTGCAGGATTTGTTGGATAGCAAGGCCATCAATTTTGGACAAGCAGGTCCGAACATAGTACAAAAGCCCATGCCCAACCATGGGGCAAATGCTATTTTAACCAAGGAGGGTTTGAACTTAATCATGAATGTTGATGACCTAAAGACACCGTTGTGTGAGATAAAGAGCAGATTATTGAAAGGAGGTGTGTATCCGGACTGCAATGAGTTTTGCCTAGAATGTTGGACCCAAGCTGGGGGTTGTGCTGAATTGAAGAAGGGTATTCAGACCTTGATAGATGGAGGCACATTACAATTCGACAGAACGGCAATTGAGGAACCTGCAGAGTTATCAGCGGATGAGCAAAGTGATGTAGCTACCGTGACAATCCCCTGAAAAACGATAACTATAACAGCGCCAGCCAGGCGACCGCCGATCACTATCACCAAGGCAGGACCAATCCCTTATGAGAGCACTAAGGAAGTACCCTGGACCTATGGGTTGGAAGCATACTGTGATGGGGTGAAAATTGATGTTAGTAAACAGCCAGTTGAGGTTGTAGACAATGTCGTCGGCACCGGAGGGATGACGAGAAGTGGGAGAATTTTTATATTGCCTGAGGTAGAGGCTGAACGGCTGGCGAAAGGAAAAGGAAAAATGAGTGAGGATGTCCCTGTGCAGAGGAACAAAAAAGAAACGTCATTGAAGGATGTAGAAGAGTTTATGCGCCTTATTCGTAAGAGTGATTATAAGATTGTTGAGCACCTTCAACAGACGCCATCAAAGATATCCATACTGTCGTTGCTATTGTGTTCCGAAGCTCATAGGAATGCATTGTTGAAAGTTCTAGATACGTCCTTCGTACCCCAAGATGTTTCTGTGAATCAGTTGGAGGGGGTGTTGGCGCATGTGAACGCAGGCCATAGCTTGGGATTTACAGACTTTGATTTGACCCCGAAGGGGAGAGAGCATAACATGACATTGCACGTCTCTGTTGAATGTAGGGGCTCAGTCATGTCCCACGTATTGGTAGATACCGGGTCTTCCTTGAACGTGCTGCCAAAGAAAGCAATGATGAAATTGGACATCCGGGGAATCATTTGTACGCCTAGTGACTTGGTGGTCAGGGCATTTGATGGTACACGAAGGACAGTCTTTGGATCCATAACGTTACCTCTACAGGTGGGGCCGGAGGTTTTCGAAACTGAATTTTACATTATGGACATCCAACCCGCATACAGTTGCCTTCTCGGACGACCATGGATCCATGGTGCTGGGGCAGTCACATCTACCTTGCACCAAAAGCTGAAATACATGGTAGGGGACAGTGTGGTCACGGTCTGTGGAGAAGAAGATATATTGGTTAGCCATATGTCATCATTCAAGTACATAGAAGTCGACAGCGAGATTCATGAAACATCCTGTCAAGCCTTTGAAGGGTTGCGCATCAAAGACAAAGTTCCAGGGCCGAGTAAAGCGTCAGAGGTGGCCGTCTCGTCATACAAGGAGGCTCAGGCTCTAGTAAAGACTGGTGAGACAAAAGGCTGGGGCAAGGTTCGGGATATTCCCGTGAAGATGGACAGATTTGGGCTGGGGTATCAACCGTCGTCATCAACGCCTGCTGCTAGGGCACCCCGTTTCAAAGGACCAATAACAATCACAGCTAGTGGAGTGTGTCACGAGGCCATCAACGTTGTTTCAGATTCCGAAGAAGGAGACAGTGACTGCGACATGGACGCCTGGATTCAGCCGAGCGTTCCAGGACAAGGATTATGCAATTGGTCTATTCAGGAGATTGTTCCTGTGACTACCAAACAGTAATACTTTGTTTTCTTAATTGTTGAACAATCCGGTGTCTTACCCGGGGCATCGTGATTTTGCTTAGGGTCGTGCTGTTATGTACATTGCGTTGTTTAATCATTAAATAAAAGGCGTTTTTTCATGTACAAATAGTGTGATCTCTGTTTTTCCTGTTTTTGTGTTTTACAATAAAATGGCAACGCGGTTATTCGCTTTATACGCATTTTGAAGCATTTAACCATTCCTTTTGCAGGATAACATTTTCAGATGACATCATTGAACCGCCTATGACTCACTTCGACTTTGAGCACCCGGTATTTCAGGCCGAAGAAGAGATGGTTGAAGATGGTGACGTTCCAGAAGAGTTGTCTTGGTTGGTAAAGCAAGAAGAACGAATCATTCTGCCTCATGAGGAGGTCATTAAAATTATTAACCTGGGGTCGGAAGGGGTTGAAAGGAGCATCCGTATAGGAGCCGCGCTGCAGAGCGACGTCAAGCGAAGACTGGTTGAAATGCTCGGAGAGTACAGTGATGTGTTCGCTTGGTCGTATGAAGACATGCCTGGACTGGATACGGAAATGGTTGTGCACCGTCTGCCGCTAAAAGAAGAATGCCCGCCGGTTAAGCAGAAGCTTCGCAGAACTAGGCCGGATATGGCAGTGAAAATTAAGAAGGAGGTCCAAAAGCAGTGGGATGCCGGTTTCTTAGCTGTTACAAAGTATCCCTCATGGGTCGCTAATATTGTACCAGTGCCAAAGAAAGACGGTAAAGTGAGAATGTGCGTAGATTACCGTGATTTGAATAAAGCGAGCCCGAAAGATGATTTCCCGCTCCCTCACATCGATGTGCTGGTTGACAACACTGCTCAATTCTCCGTATTCTCCTTCATGGATGGCTTCTCGGGCTACAATCAGATTAAAATGGCGCCAGAAGACATGGAGAAGACCACTTTCATAACACCGTGGGGAACATTTTGTTGCAAAGTGATGCCCTTCGGATAAAAGAATGCTAGGGCAACGTATCAGCGTGCAATAACGACGCTCTTTCACGACATGATGCATAAGGAGATCGAGGTTTATGTCGATGATATGATTGCCAAATCCCAGACGGAGGAAGAACATTTGGTGAATCTGCTGAAGCTATTCAAAAGGCTTAGGAAGTTCAGGCTGAGACTGAACCCTAACAAGTGCACCTTCGGGGTGAGGTCGGGTAAACTGCTGGGGTTTATCGTGAGCGAAAAAGGAATAGAGGTTGATCCTGCAAAAATAAAAGCAATACAAGAGATGCCGACGCCTAAAATAGAGAAAGAGGTACGTGGGTTTTTAGGGAGTTTGAACTACATCGCTCGGTTCATATCTCACCTAACAGCTACGTGTGAGCCGTTATTCAAGATGTTGAAAAAAGACCAGGCTGTAACATGGAATGAAAATTGTCAAAAGGCGTTCGATAAAATAAAACAGTATTTGCAGGAGCCTCCTATTTTGATACCTCCCGTGGCAGGGAGACCCTTGATTATGTATTTGACAGTTCTTGAGGGAAGTATGGGATGTGTTCTCGGTCAACACGACGAGACAGGAAGAAAAGAGCATGCAATATACTACTTGAGTAAGAAGTTTACTGAATGTGAATCTCGATACTCAATGCTCGAAAAAACTTGTTGCGCGCTAGCCTGGGCCGCCAAGCGTTTGAGACAATACATGCTGAACCATACAACCATGCTCATCTCGAAGATGGATCCTATCAAATACGTATTTGAAAAGCAAGCCTTATCGGGGAGAATTGCCCGTTGGCAGATGGTTTTGACCGAATACGACATCCAGTATGTCTCACAGAAGGCTATAAAGGGGAGTGTATTATCTGAGTACTTGGCAGAGCAGCCTATTGAGGACTACCAATCGATGAGGTTTGATTTTCCTGACGAGGATATCATGTACCTGAAAATGAAAGATTGTGAAGAACCGTTGTCGGATGAAGGACCAGAGTTGGGTTCAAAATGGCAGTTGATCTTTGACGGAGCTGTAAACTCCTATGGTAGCGGAATAGGGGCAATCATCACTACTCCACATGGGTCGCACATCCCATTTACTGCTCGATTGACCTTTCCGGTTACCAATAACGAAGCCGAATACGAAGCTTGTATCATGGGGCTTGAAGAAGCCATTGATTTGCGAATCAAAAATCTGGATGTATACGGAGACTCAGCTCTGGTGGTGAATCAAATAAAAGGAGCGTGGGAGACACGTCAGCCTAATTTGATGCCATACATGAATTACGCAAGGATATTGTTGCCCTTCTTTGACAAGGTTGAGTTACATCATGTACCGCGAGCGGAGAATCAGATGGCTGACGCCCTGGCCACATTGTCTTCCATGTATAAAGTCAACTTCTGGAATGAGGCTCCCAGAATTGTTATCTCTCGGCTTGACAGACCCGCCTTCGTATTTGCCATTGACGAAGCATCTGATGATAAACCCTGGTATTTTGATATCCTTAATTTCCTGAAAAACAAAGAGTATCCGGCTGGGGCATCCAGTCACGATCAGAAGACTCTCAGGAGATTGGCGGGTAATTTCTATCTGAATCCGGACGGTGTTCTATACAAGAGAAATCACGACTTGGTGCTATTACGGTGTGTAGACGAGAAAGAGGCGAGGTTGCTCATGGAGGAAATACATGAGGGTACATTTGGTACGCATGCTGGCGGGCATGCTATGACGAGGAAGCTGCTGCGGGCAGGTTATTATTGGCTAACTATGGAAACCGACTGTTTCAAGTTTGCGAAGAGGTGTCATAAGTGCCAGAGTTATGCAGATAAGATCCATGTGCCTCCGAGTCCTCTGAACGTGATGTCGTCACCATGGCCATTCTCAATATGGGGAATCGACATGATTGGAAAGATCGAGCCGACGGCATCTAACGGACACTGGTTCATTCTGGTAGCAATCGATTATTTTACCAAATGGGTGGAAGCGGCATCTTATGCAAATGTGACTAAGCAGGTGGTAGCCGGGTTTATCAAGCAAGATATCATTTGCAGATATGGAACCCCCGAGCGGATAATTACCGACAACGGTTCAAACTTAAATAACAAAATGATGAAGAAGTTGTGTCAGAGTTTTAAGATCGAGCATCACAACTCTTCTCCTTATCGACCCAAGATGAATGGCGTTGTTGAAGCGGCCAATAAGAACATAAAGAAGATTGTTCAGAAGATGGTGGTGACCTATAAGGACTGGCATGAGATGCTACCTTTCGCTTTGCACGGTTATCGTACGACGGTACGCACATCAACCGGGGCAACCCCGTTCTCGTTGGTATATGGAATGGAAGCAGTGTTACCACTGGAAGTTGAGATTCCTTCCCTGAGGGTATTACGAGATGTCTAACTAGACGAGGCAGAATGGGTGAAAGACAGGTTGAACCAGCTGAGTTTAATGGATGAAAAGAGGTTAGCTTCTCTAGCATATGGTCGGTTGTACCAGAGCCGAATGAAGAAAGCGTATGATGAAAAGATACACCCTCGGAGCTTTCAGACGGGCGACCTTGTGCTAAAGAGGATTCTCCCGCCACAGGCAGATCACAGGGGCAAGTGGACCCCCAACTACGAGGTTCCATATGTCGTCAGAAAGGTTTTCTCTGGAGGAGCCTTGTTGTTATCCACCATGGATGGTGAGGACTTTACGTCTCCTGTGAATTCGGACGCAGTTAAAAAATACTTTGCTTGAAATTGACCCGCTGGACAGAAAAAAGAGAGTCCAGGCAAAAATGGGGCATCCTGGCGAACCAAAAACAGAATGAAAGGTTCGGGCAAAAATTAGGGATAAAAATTGGAAAAAACTTACACTCGCGAAGTTGAAAACCTACACTGGGCGGCTTCGGCAAAAAAGGGTATCCCGGTGAACTGAAAACCCGTAAAGGGCGGTTCACGCAAAAGTTAGGGATTTGAAAAGCAAATGACTGCGGTCCGAATTTGATACTGCGGTGCACATTTGGTGCGGGAGAATACACCTGAGGGGTCGATTATCAGATACAATCTCTTCAGAAGTGTGAATACCGGGAAAGCGCTAGAGTCAGGCGAGTCATAGGAGGATCAGCTCATGATGTTCGTCTGCATCCCGTTGCCGACATGTGTGCAAACTTGATTTGTCATTATATTTATGCTTCTTGTGCATACTTGTATATTTGTTGTGCGTAGCTTCCTCTTTTCAGGAGTTACATCCCGTGTACAAAACTCTGTCCATTTAGGGGCCCAATCAATAAAACATGTTGTTCAGTATTTGATGCTGGTTCTTTACTGTTTTGTACATGACAGACGCCAAGGTTTAATAAAAATAGCAAGTGTATAACATCACTGGCCCTTGCCAATAATTGCTAAAACTTTGAATTAACTGAAAATGATGTCACTAACGCTAACCTGAATAGATTTGGTTGCATAGACTTGTCTTGTCTCGTTTGTGGTGTTGCAGGGTTCTTGACCATACGAAGTGGACGATCAAAAGATTGCAGTACTGACCAGAAGCTCGATCGTTGCTTGAAGTGAATCCCCATGCAGGTCGCGCTTCTGATATGACAATGTTCCTTAAAAAAGAAGGATCAAATTCCCCAGCTAGTCGCAGCTTATCCGAAGGACATTCTCCAGCAAGGGCGTTTACCCTCAACAGAATTGACGATTCCAAGATCGAAGGCTGTATTCAGACAGCGTGGTGTCCCCCAAAAGGATCCCCCATCCCGAGCAGAGTGGTTTAGCCTCAGAAGGCTAATATTTCCAAACTTGTAAGTTGTACCCAGACAGTCTACTCTTCCCAGTAGAGATTCCCTTCCCAGTAGGATCGTTTACTCTCCCCCAGCGGAGACAGTTGATTTTCCTCAAGAAAGTCGTTTCGTCCTCAGTGAAGTTCTCTTTTCAGCGAGTGTTTTCTTTCCTCCCAGTGGAAATCGAAGGTAAAAAAAAAAAAAAAACTTTTCCCGACAGAGTTGGTTGTGTGTCCTAGCATTGATTTTTTTGGAATACCGTGTGATACCCGTTCAATCCCCAGCAAAAGTCCAATTTTCATTGGCACGGGTAAGTTGTCCCTGGCAGAAGTCCAACCATGATTGGCGCATTCAGTTATTCCTCAGCGAAGCGGGCTTCACTCTTCTAGCATTTATTTTGCTGGAATAGTTCTGTGACACCTGGTTATCCCCAGCGGAGTTGGCGTTGTCTTCAGCATTTATTTTGCTGAAGCGGTTTTCTGTATCCCAGCAATTCGAGCCTGCATTTGCATCGGCATATAGTGTCATACTTGCATCCACCGAATAAAAAACGCGTAGCATTTCCATGTCGAATGGGGCATTACGCCATTGTCAAAACATATGCATTCTGAAATATAAACCAGGTTGGTTAACCGTTTGTTTCTAGTGTTGTTTTCCTTGCAGGTGGAGAGAGCTCTTGCTCAAATTAATTACCAAACATTCAAGATCTCAGCGTGAGACACGTAATGATAATGTCAATTGTGGCATTATTCCCCACAAAGGTGCTTGTTTAAGTTTCTCTTACCCCTCCAGCGGAGTATTTCTTCAGGATTGCTGTTATAACAATATCAAAAGGATTTCGTGAATCGGTTTTTGAAGTTTCCTGGCAATGTGGATTCAGAAAACCCCCAGTAGAGTCCTTATCAGATTTGCTGCCATGTCAGCACTGAAGATTGGAAGACTAGACTCATATTGTGTCACCTATATGATTGATAGAGCCAGCTGCTGCAAAGAAAGGCAGAAAAGTTGTATCAGAGTATTTCCCGTGGCAAAGACAGAGTTATTTTCCTGTATTTGACAGAGGATTTCCCGTGGCAAAGACGGAGTTATTTTCCTGTATTTGACAGAGTATTTCCCGTGGCAAAGACGGAGTTATTTTCCCGTATTTGAGTTATTTTCCTGTATTTGACAGAGTATTTCCCGTGGCAAAGACGGAGTTATTTTCCTGTATTTGACAGAGTATTTCCCATGGCAAAGACGGAGTTATTTTTTGTATTTGACAGAGTATTTCCCGTGGAAAAGATGGAGTTATTTTCCTGTATTTGACAGAGTATTTCCCGTGGCAAAGACGGAGTTATTTTCCTGTATTTGACAGAGTATTTCCCGTGGCAAAGACGGAGTTATTTTCCTGTATTTGGCAGAGTGTACCCGTAGCAAAGGCGGAGTTAGTTTCCTGTATTTGACAGAGTATGTACCCGTAGCAAAGGCGGAGTTAGTTTCCTGTATTTGGCGGAGTTATTTTCCGTAGTGGTGGCGGAGTGATTTCCCGTAGTGATGACAGAGTTATTTTCCTGTATCATTGGCAGGGTCATGTTTTATTGACAGAAGTACTTCCCCCAGTGAAGTCGTCCAGTTTATTCAAGATCCCCAAACAGTTGTGCAGTTTATTTCTGCGGTTGGCAAATTTCCGGGTTCTTAGTATTCAACCGTCTCGTACCTCGATTGTCTGAAGGCTCCGGGCGTTTCACCCAGTCGGGTCCAAGTCGTTTGAATAGGGGCAGCTGTTGCACCCTAAAATTTGCTCAACCTACTTCACTTGGTTTATGTTTCAATTGCATTGTCATTTGCATAAAAAGTCATGTACATAGTCTAATAATTTGCATAGCATAGCATAGCAAGCCATCTGACAAGGGATCAAGTGCTATTTTTCATCTCAAGGAATATATTCAAGAGGCTCTTATCAAGATTCAAGCCTATTCAAATCACCAAGAAAGAAATTGAAGCTTTGTGAAGTTTAAGGGCCAAGCAGTGAGTTTCTCTCCTATCTTGAGGATATGTGAGGATTATCAGAGAAGTTGTGAGCTATGAATTGAGGGCATGGAAGACCTAGAGGGTCATTTTTAGAGTGAGACAAGTCATTGATGTGATTACAAGAGATACAGTTGAAGACAGTCAACTAGGGTGTTATCTGGGTCAACCCTGGGTCAACCCTAAGTCAAATGCTTGATTGAAGGGCATCAAGGCCTGTTTGGAAGATGTGGGATGCCTCATTTGATATGTGGATATGGATGTGGTGTTGTGCCAAGGAGAAATCAAAAGAAATCAAGAAGAAGAGAAGTTTCTGAATTAGGGTTTCTGTGTAAAATCCCCTGGTTTAGGTCAAACTTCCAAGCAAGATAATTAAAAATGCAAGTGTCAAATGGATCCTTGGACAACATGAAACTTGTAGATTATCTCAAGACCTTTAATTTGAGTGGTGGAAGGCATCAAGTAGATGTATAGAACTCAAGTTATGGTTCTTGCAAGTTACAGGTCATCTGAGGACACTGAAATTTGTCAGTGAAAGTTACTTGACTTCCAAGCAACTTTTGCCCCATAAGTATTGTTCAAATGTATTTTTGGTTAACATGAAAGTTGTTCCTCATGATCTTAGATGTATAGAAAGGTATGGTATGACTTCATATGATTTGTAGAACTCTACTTATGATCTTGGCAAGCCAGGTGTATTTTGGGAAAATGGAATTACAGGTCATTTCAAGCATATGCCCAAAACTCCTATTTCCAAACTTCAAATGAAGAAATGTTCAACATCAAACTTGCTCCAAATGACATTTTGAGTCTAGAAAAGTGGTTGTGTCAAGTGGGAAATGCTCATAGCTTAGGATTGCAAAATTGACCAATTATAAAGGGAAAAGTACATTTGTAAATGACCAAAATTGGGAATTTTTGATACAAGAGCAAGACCAAGCATATGACCAACCATTTTGAAGGTAAAGGACATTTTAAGACCATTGGCAATGTTATATTTTGGGTTTTAGATCAGAATTTGGGGATTATCATAGCTTGCTTATAATTGAAGTTACACATCCAATGCATACAAGGGATTAATGTGCAAGCTAGCAAGGCCTTTCAACATGTTCAAAATATCACCTAATGAGATTTTCAAGTGAGAATGAGGAGCTGCAACAAGGTCTTCATGGAATGATTTTTCAACTCACCAATTTCATTTTCTCATGCAAAGATATGAACAACTTCTCATGGGATCAATCTAGCAAGTTCTGGAACTTTCCATCATCATCTATATATTCATTCTAACTGATCCAAAAGAGGGTTGAACTTCATTTTGATAGAAAACTCATAGTTTCACTTCATCTTGCTTTTTTGCAAATTGCTTCAAATCCTCTTAATTCTTCATCATTCTTCCAAGATTTTGTTTCTATTCAATTCAATAATCATCATTGATCACATTGCTACCAAGAGCTGAGTGGATTGGTGCCTGAATCGTGCTCTACAATCTTCACATCTTCAAGTGCAAGAAGAATCGGTTATGATGATCCAGGTGGTTTGAGCAAGAATTGTTGCATACAGAATCAAGATCATAGTACATTGAGTGATCCTGGAGCATTGCAAGCTTTGAATTGAAGAATTCGACCTTTTGTTTTCATCTTCTTACCAGGTTAGTTATTCTCACGATTTAGCTTGGATTAGGGATAGTATTCGTGATTTGTTAGGTTAAACATACTCTAGGTGGTTAGATGATCATTTCTGGAGCATTTGGCAAGATTTTATGGAAGTTGATGTATGCACATGAATTCTGTTGAGGCATAGAACGTGATGATTAAGCTGTTAGAATCTTAGGTGATTAGCTAGTTTTGATCAGTATAGCCTGAGGATTATTTATATATAAAGAATGGTGAGTTTGGTGATGATCGAAACCTGATGAAATTTTGAGATTGCAAGGTTATACTGTTCGGTTTGCATGATTTAGGGTGTTTCAATACAAACCAACACCATGGTTGTATTCTACGTGGAAAATGGATTAAATTTGGTTCTTATATCGTGTCATTTGATGAAGAGACGAGGGAAAACGAATGGTGGAAAGTTATGCGCATGAGAGCTGTTTCCATGGAGGTTTGCAGAAACCCTAATCTAAGGTTGAAGACGAAATCAAGACCGTTGATAGGCATGTTGACCAATTGACTTGGAAAAGATCGAACGGCTTAGATTTGAAAACGAAATTGGGAGGGAGCTTCAAGCCATGAAACGCTGCGTTTCATTAAAGCAGCTTCATGGGCTTAGATGAATTTCGCTATTTCCACCCCCATGCAAGGCCCAGTCCATATTTTCACTTTGTTTTCTTTCTATTCGCACCGTCATTTTGTGATTTTTTTTTAATGTTTTCTGAATCATTGATGGGCCCAACGCGTTTACTAGCGCCACCCCCTATCTGGGCCCAAAGCATCATAATAACTGGGTATTGTTGCTGTTCATACCCCCATGCATCATTTTCACATTAATTCCACTCCAAAATTTTTTTATAACTTTGAAAATCCATAATAAATTGAAAAATCACTATTTTGCAATGGGATTTTTTTTCCCATTTTCCATTTTCTGTCAAGAAAAATATAAAATCATAAAATTGTAATTTTACTTCATTTTTATAATTTTTTGCATATTTTTACATTTAATTGCTTCTTTAATTCTTTTAGTTGATGCTACCATTTGTAAAATTTAGTTTAGGAGTTTCCTTTAGGATTTTCACCCCATTCTTTTTAGTATAACTAGATATGGATATTAGGTGCCCCTGGTGTTTATACCACAATTTATAGGATTTAATTTTAGGTAGTTTAGTTAGAAACTATTAGACTAGTTAATTAGGGTTTTGAATAACATAGGTGTAACAAAACAAATTTCTTTTTGGGTTTTTTAGGACAAATTAGAAGATGGGACTATAGGGGTATAAAGGGTAAGCATAATAGATCCCTTAGAAAAATGTTAGAATTCCCCCTATTATGTTAATACTCTTAGTATGTTTTTATAATTGATTGATTGTATGGTGTGCCCTTTCTAGGGTTATTGTTTGATTGTGTGGGTTATTGGGCTTGCTTGGGGTATGGGTTTGAGTTGAAGACTTTGTTGATGAAGCCCATTGAAGACAAAAGGAGTGAGGATCAATTTCAAGAGTTGATGAAGATTGCAGCTTGCTTGTAGCTGTTGAAGATCATAGGACCTAGGAGCTAGGTAGAGCTTTAGAATAGGAACTTGATTCACAAACATGGAAGGTCTTGTTTGCTTCAATTCTTTCTCTATGATTCAAAGTCTCTTTTAAAATACTCACCTCCTTCCTTTGGAAGGACTAGTGAATGTATTTAAAAGATATAACTTTTGAGAGAAAACTGTTTGTATCTTGTTAACAGTCAATAGGCCACCTTTGGTAGGCAACTGATTGTTTAACATCCATTTCATCTTGCTAACTGCTACTCATCTTGGAGAGTTTGATTTGAAGAAAAGCCATGAAAGATTGAAGATAGAGACCTTGCTTGGAGATGAAGATTGTGCTGTTGAAGCTGTGCATGTGACTGCTGCTGTTTGAAGCCTGCTGTTTGAAGCTTTTGAAGGTGTTTGCTGTTAGAGCTTCTTTCCTTGAAGATTGATGCTTGCTTGAAGCTTGTAGATGTTTTGAAGATGACTTGCAGATAGAAGATGATGGAGCTTGCTGTGCAGAGTTGCTGGTTGCTGTTTATTTTTGCTGTTTATAATCTTTTGATGTATTGTTTGAGTTTCCCGGACTGTATTGTGTGCCAATTAATCTGTTAGGTCGAAAGTGAATTTCGTTCGCTTCTGCCTGTTGTTTTCTGGGTTCGAGGTAGAGTGGGACTCCCTTGCCTCGCTTGTATTGTTGCATTCTTGCATATTTTACTGTTTTATTGTATCTGTTGTTTCTGTTTCCGTTTATCCCCTTAGGATCTCTGTTTCTCTCTGCGCAAGAGAGGTACATGATAGACATTAGGTCTTAACCCATGCATGATAACATTAGGTTAGTTTGATTCCCTTTTCAACCATAGGTTAGAGCTCTGTCTCTTCTTTCTCAAAACAAATAGAAAAACACAATAAATATTTCAAACACAATAAAAGACATTTCTTCCGTAAAAGAATGTGAACCAATCAAAACGTCGTTTTTGTCCGCTTGGACCAGTAATCAGAAAAACCCTTTTTCACAAGGAGATAAAAACAATCAAGACAGACTTGTGTCGTACGTTTCCCGAACCACGTTTGCTCTGATCTTTCATGCTGTATGAAAGTACGTAGGCATAGGATGCGATATCCTAGCGAGCAACCTTCCCCTCCTTTCCCGTAGGTAGGCGAACTACGTTGACTCTGATTTCTCGTTCCATACGGGAATACGTAGGCATAAAGTGCGATACTTTGCCGAGTCACATTTTATTTTCTTTTAACCCCAGACCTGTAGAATAGATAGAATAACAATCCGTACCAGAAAACAAGCGTGGATCCCGTCGAGTACGACGGACGTGAGGGGTGCTAATACCTTCCCCTTGCGTAACCGACTCCCGAATCCAGGATTTGGTTTCGATGACCATTCCTTTCCCGTCTTCGCGTTAGGTTTACTTCGAGCGTTTCCTTTCCCTCCTTTGGGATAAATAACGCACGGTGGCGACTCTTCTGTTCAGCCGGCGCCGATTTTCGCAGTAGCGACAGCTGGCGACTCTACTGGGGATCCAACGTCCCCTGGCTGCTAAGGACTGCGATAGTTCCTTATGCATTTGGGATCCAACGTCCCTTAAGCGAGTCAATCCTAACGCTTGTTTTCCCGTCGAGGATGTTGTATGGATTTACTTTTTATGTATTTTACTTTCAGCATTATATTATTGTTATTATTGCTGTATGGGGGTGTGACGGGTGTTCTATGATTGAGAGATAAGCCGGACCTGGGCTTGAGTGCACTTAGAATTAGAGTGGAAAGTAGTGGGCGTGTGCCGGCTTTGCTTGCATTAGTGTCCCACAAAATCCACACTCGGACGAGGTTCTTCTGGTTGACTTCTTTTTCTACCCTTTGGGTCGAAGGGGTTGTTGGTTAGTTGAATTGTCGACTCCGGGGACCGATCAATTGGAAGTTGGCTAAGTGAGGCCTCTTCAGGATTTGATGATGCCACTCCTTCTGGGAATCGTATCATCAACCCTGAAAGTCTGTGACGCCGACGACCGCATAGGATGCCATACCATTGTCAGTTACTAGGACACCTACCTGTGAGAGGGTTCGGGGCTATGCAGGTAACTAGACCTTCAGATACCGGTTTGTTTCTTGATTTGAGATTCAGGGTATTTATGGACAGTTGAGGGGTCTATCAGAGACCAGTTGGAGTTATGTTATGGGGTCTATCAGAGACCAGAGTTGAAGCTTTGTATTGGGTCTGTCTAAGACCAGGGTTTGAGGAATTCTGGATGGTCTATTTGAGACTTATGAAGTGGTTCGGGCTTCTCAGCCATGGCATTTGGTCCCTGTTGCATCTATTTGCATTGCATTGTTCGTATAACCATTATCATGTGCATTTCATTAACGTGTGTCTGTGCTGCAGGTGCATTTGCATATTCCCTGATTCTAGTGTCTGGACTTCTGATTATTGGTCATGGATTGTTTGAGAAAGACAGTTGCATACAAGTTACCTACACCTGACATTACTCCCCTACTTGGTCTGATTTCCCTTGCTGATGAGGAGGTTAGGAGAAGTTTCAGAATGAGTTATGGAAGACTGTTGAGACTGGTTTGCAAGCCAACTGCTGTTGAGATGAATGGGCTGTATACATTGATGCAATTCTATGACCCTGCCTTGAGATGTTTCACATTTGCTGACTTTATTTTGGGGCCTACCATGGAAGAGTACGCAAAGTTCATCGAGCTGCTGGTGCAAAATAAGGTTCCTTTCATCCATTGTGACGCTAAGCCCAAGCGGGGGGACTTAGCTAAGGCTTTACACATGAATGCTTTTGAACTATTAGTGACTTCTTGGCTCGGGGTTCCAGGCTTCTCCCTCGGTTTTCTGGTTGGCAAAGCCCAAGAATACGCCAAGAGCGGATGCTGGATAGTCTTTAATGCTATTTTGGCTCTATGCATCTACGGAATAGTGTTGTTTCCCAATTTACCCAATTTTGTGGACTTTGACGCCTTTCATCTGTTTGCTGCTGGCAACCCTGTACCCACCTTGATTGGAGACCTCTATCATTCATTGCACTATAAAAATGAAAATAGGAGAGGAAAGACTGTTTACTGTTGTGCGCCGCTATTGAACATGTGGTTTAAGAGCCATCTCCCCCTAAAGGGACCTGTTGTAGATGGCGCAACTACAGCTGACGGGCCAGAGCGCCTGATGAGACTATCTTCTGAAGACATTGAGTGGTTTGACCGAGACTTGTTGGGGTCTGAGCTTATTTTCAGCTGCGTCGGATATCCTAATGTTCCTCTGATTGGGAGGAAAGGATGCATCAATTATAATCCATCTTTGTTCGTTCGCCAATTTGGATACGCATTGAAGAACCCACCTAGGGAGGAAGAAGTGCAGGAATCTCTGTACTTCACCGGTGACTTGAATGGAGAGTTACTAGCCAAGCTTCAGCACGCTTGGATGCGTATCAACAGAAGAGGGAAACCACTATTGGGGAAGAATGTTTGTCAGGCTTATGTACCATACAAAGCTTGGATACAAGAGAGAGCAAAACAGTTGCTAATGCCGTTTCCAGCTGCACCAGTCCATGTTCATGTTCCAGTAGAGGAACCAACCACCGTTACTATGGAGGTCTATGAGCGAGTTGTAAAAGAGAAGGAAGCCTTGTTGTTGGCTAATGAAGAGTTAGAAAAGGAACTGGCTCAGATGCGCAGTGAGAAGAACATGGTTGTGCATTCTTTTCAACAGCAGACTGAATTAGTAAACAGGCTAGGTGCTGAAAAGACCGAAGAGAAAAAGAAGCGTGAACACCTGGGGAAAGAATTCAGAAGCTCTCATGATATGTTGGAGTCCAAGAAGAAAGCACTTGATGCCGCCCATCGGGAAATCTCTTCTTGTAACAAAACGTGGAATGCTACGCTAACCAACAACAAAAAGAGGGAAGACAAATTGAAGCAGCAAATTTCTGAACTCGAAGAACAGTTGAAGGCTAGCAATAAAAAGTACGAAGAGGAGGTGATGACAAGATATAGTCTTCAGAACTCATTGAACAAGGCCATTGAGGGCAAGAAAGAGGCTGTGTCTCAGAAACGGAAGCTAGAGGATCGCTTCGGAGAAGGGGCATGGGAGGAATCCGCTGGTGATTTACGACGTGTTCTCAAGCGAAGAGATCTACTTGTTGAGGGTCTGCTTACCCGACCAAGTCATCCAGAGACTAAGAGGTTATTAGAGGATTACCAGGCATATGGGAGCACTTGACCGTTTCATGTATTAATGTGTATGCTTTATTTGCATTGTGTTGACCATCACCAGGATTGTTGGTTGAGGTCATGCCTTCTTATTGTACACTCATTGATATTGTATTCCTGACCTGATGGGTTTCTCTGCAATATATGAGATGTTTTCTATGATTCGGCTCCGAACTTCGTATTGCTGTCACTGTCACCACACTGACACATTCGCACTAGAATCGGGGAGTGATATCCCCTAATGCACAGACACATATTGCATTACATTCACATTCATATTGCATTACAGGTGATTATTGAACTGTATCTCATTTCCTGCACCGTACAGGTCTTTTCAGGATTGAAAGCCAACGCCCGCACCGATACTCTACCCGTATCAACTGCAGAAGAGTTATGGATCAGATGCAGAATGAAATGCAGGACATGCGTGAGAAGCTGGCACTATTCATGCAGACAATGGATACCATTGTGAAAGGCCAGGAGAACTTGCAAGCTTTGGTGCAGCCTTTGCTGATGAGAAATGCTGGGCACGGAAACGAAGATCATAATTCTGTGCGAGTTGACACTATTCACGGGGATGGTACTCCTACACTGGTAGCTCCACCTGTGGTGAACATACCTGCTGTCAATGTAAACAACGGCGCTGCCGCCGGGAACGGTAACGCAGGAATCGGTAACGAGACTGTCGTCAACAACGTTGGGTTCGGAGATGTCAATCTGGGTGGTGATAATATTGGAGGTAATGGCTTCGGTAACAACGGATTTGGCTTTAATGACCAGGGGTTTGATCATGCTGGGAAGTACGGCTTCAACGCTCAGGGCTTCGGACAGGATGGATTTGGTAATACCAATCAGGGTTACGGCAGATTCGGTAATGGGAATGGTGCCGGAATAATGTCTTTTGGACCTGCCGGAGTCGCTCCGGGGTATGGTAACAGGGGGCGGGGCCCTGTAATGAATCAGACTAGAGTTGGCCGTAACAACGGGTATGATGGATACGGAAATGGGAACAGTAATTGGCTAGAAGATCAGCAAGAAGATGCTTTCTCTGGTGGAGGTTTTGAAGGTCCTATAGATGACTCTCAGAGAATCAAGATGCTCGAGGAGAAGATGAAAGGTGTTGTGAATCAAAGTGCTGTGGGTTTAGATATGACCACAATAGGTCTGGTGCCTGGCCTGAGGGTACCGCTAAAATTCAAAGCTCCCACATTCGACAAATATAAGGGGGATACCTGTCCAAAGGTGCATGTGCGGTCATACTATAGAAGGATGTCTGCGTATTCGAACGATGAGAGGATGCTGATGCATTTCTTTCAAGACAGCTTGTCTGGTCCTTCCCTTGAATGGTACATGGGGTTGGAGCCAACTCAGATAAAAACTTGGAAGCAGCTGGCTGAAGCGTTTGTGGCTCATTATAAGTACAATAGTGACTTGGCACCTAACCGGGTCCAGTTACAGGGGTTGTCCCAGAAGAAAGATGAGAGCTTTAAAGAATATGCGCAGAGGTGGCGCGACATGGCTGCACGAGTCCATCCTCCTTTGGATGACAAAGAAATGAATGATATGTTTATAGGAACATTTACTGGTGTGTTTTATGACAAGCTGTTTCATACTTCCTTGGGCAGTTTCTCGGACCTAATCTTGATGGGTGAGAAGATTGAAAGCAATATTAAATTGGGGAGATTCCAAGCTGGGGAATCCGCTTCAGCGGGCAGTAACAGAAGGGCTTTCGGTGGGCGCCGTCAAGGTGATGCAAGTGCAGTATTCGGGGGCCGAGGCCGAGGTCGGAATCAGTACAATCATCCGCAACAGGTGGCAAGTGTCACAATTCCATTTCATCAACAACCAATACCACCACAGCAACAGCAGCCACAACAAGGGGCACATCCTGCCCAGCGCAGAATTCAGGGGGGCAAACCAAGGAGGGTGTTTGAAACGCCTCCTTCAACGTATGCAGAATTGCTACAGACGTTACTGGGTTTGAACTTGGTGGAAAAGAGGACTATGGCGCCAGTAACAGGTACTCCTCCGTACGGCTTTGACGCAAACAAGCACTGTGAATTCCACTCTGGGGCTCCTGGCCACGACATAGAGAGTTGTCACGCTTTCAAACATGTAGTGCAGGATTTGTTGGATAGCAAGGCCATCAATTTTGGACAAGCAGGTCCGAACATAGTACAAAAGCCCATGCCCAACCATGGGGCAAATGCTATTTTAACCGAGGAGGGTTTGAACTTGATCATGAATGTTGATGACCTAAAGACACCGTTGTGTGAGATAAAGAGCAGATTATTGAAAGGAGGTGTGTATCCGGGCTGCAATGAGTTTTGCCTAGAATGTTGGACCCAAGCTGGGGGTTGTGCTGAATTGAAGAAGGGTATTCAGACCTTGATAGATGGAGGCACATTACAATTCGACAGAATGGCAATTGAGGAACCTGTAGAGTTATCAGCAGATGAGCAAAGTGATGTAGCTACCGTGACAATCCCCCGAAAAACGATAACTATAACAGCGCCAGCCAGGCGACCGCCGATCACTATCACCAAGGCAGGACCAATCCCTTATGAGAGCACTAAGGAAGTACCCTGGACCTATGGGTTGGAAGCATACTGTGATGGGGTGAAAATTGATGTTAGTAAACAGCCAGTTGAGGTTGTAGACAATGTCGTCGGCACCGGAGGGATGACGAGAAGTGGGAGAATTTTTATATCGCCTGAGGTAGAGGCTGAACGGCTGGCGAAAGGAAAAGGAAAAATGAGTGAGGATGTCCCTGTGCAAAGGAACAAAAAAGAAACGTCATTGAAGGATGTAGAAGAGTTTATGCGCCTTATTCGTAAGAGTGATTATAAGATTGTTGAGCAACTTCAACAAACGCCATCAAAGATATCCATACTGTCGTTGCTATTGTGTTCCAAAGCTCATAGGAATGCATTGTTGAAAGTTCTGGATACGTCCTTCGTACCCCAAGATGTTTCTGTGAATCAGTTGGAGGGGGTGTTGGCGCATGTGAACGCAGGTCATAGCTTGGGATTTACAGACTTTGATTTGACCCCGAAGGGGAGAGAGCATAACATGACATTGCACGTCTCTGTTGAATGTAGGGGCTCAGTCATGTCCCACGTACTGGTAGATACCGGGTCTTCCTTGAACGTGCTGCCAAAGAAAGCAATGATGAAATTGGACATCCGGGGAATCATTTGTACGCCTAGTGACTTGGTGGTCAGGGCATTTGATTGTACACGAAGGACAGTCTTTGGATCCATAACGTTACCTCTACAGGTGGGGCCGGAGGTTTTCGAAACTGAATTTTACATTATGGACATCCAACCCGCATACAGTTGCCTTCTCGGACGACCATGGATCCATGGTGCTGGGGCAGTCACATCTACCTTGCACCAAAAGCTGAAATACATGGTAGGGGACAGTGTGGTCACGGTCTGTGGAGAAGAAGATATATTGGTTAGCCATCTGTCATCATTCAAGTACGTAGAAGTCGATGACGAGATTCATGAAACATCCTGTCAAGCCTTTGAAGGGTTGCGCATCAAAGACAAAGTTCCAGGGCTGAGTAAAGCGTCAGAGGTGGCTGTCTCGTCATACAAGGAGGCTCAGGCTCTAGTAAAGACTGGTGAGACAAAAGGTTGGGGCAAGGTTCGGGATATTCCCGTGAAGATGGACAGATTTGGGCTGGGGTATCAACCGTCGTCATCAACGCCTGCTGCTAGGGCACCCCGTTTCAAAGGACCAATAATAATCACAGCTAGTGGAGTGTCTCACGAGGCCATCAACGCTGTTTCAGATTCCGAAGAAGGAGACAGTGACTGCGACATGGACGCCTGGATTCAGCCGAGCGTGCCAGGACAAGGATTATGCAATTGGTCTATTCAGGAGATTGTTCCTGTGACTACCAAACAGTAATACTTTGTTTTCTTAATTGTTGAACAATCCGATGTCTTACCCGGGGCATCGTGATTTTGCTTAGGGTCGTGCTGTTATGTACATTGCGTTGTTTAATCATTAAATAAAAGGCGTTTTTTCATGTACAAATAGTGTGATCTCTGTTTTTCCTGTTTTTGTGTTTTACAATAAAATGGCAACGCGGTTATTCGCTTTATACGCATTTTGAAGCATTTAACCATTCCTTTTGCAGGATAACATTTTCAGATGACATCATTGAACCGCCTATGACTCACTTCGACTTTGAGCACCCGGTATTTCAGGCCGAAGAAGAGATGGTTGAAGATGGTGACGTTCCAGAAGAGTTGTCTTGGTTGGTAAAGCAAGAAGAACGAATCATTCTGCCTCATGAGGAGGTCATTAAAATTATTAACCTGGGGTCGGAAGGGGTTGAAAGGAGCATCCGTATAGGAGCCGCGCTGCAGAGCGACGTCAAGCGAAGACTGGTTAAAATGCTCGGAGAGTACAGTGATGTGTTCGCTTGGTCGTATGAAGACATGCATGGGCTGGATACGAATATGGTTGTGCACCGTCTGCCGCTAAAAGAAGAATGCCCGTCGGTTAAGCAGAAGCTTCGCAGAACTATGCCGGATATGGCAGTGAAAATTAAGGAGGAGGTCCAAAAGCAGTGGGATGCCGGTTTCTTAGCTGTTACAAAGTATCCCTCATGGGTCGCTAATATTGTACCAGTGCCAAAGAAAGACGGTAAAGTGAGAATGTGCGTAGATTACCGTGATTTGAATAAAGCGAGCCCGAAAGATGATTTCCCGCTCCCTCACATCGATGTGCTGGTTGACAACACTGCTCAATTCTCCATATTCTCCTTCATGGATGGCTTCTCGGGCTACAATCAGATTAAAATGGCGCCAGAAGACATGGAGAAGACCACTTTCATAACACCGTGGGGAACATTTTGTTGCAAAGCGATGCCCTTCGGATTAAAGAATGCTGGGGCAACGTATCAGCGTGCAATGACGACGCTCTTTCACGACATGATGCATAAGGAGATCGAGGTTTATGTCGATGATATGATTGCCAAGTCCCAGACGGAGGAAGAACATTTGGTGAATCTGCTGAAGCTATTCAAAAGGCTTAGGAAGTTTAGGCTGAGACTGAACCCTAACAAGTGCACCTTCGGGGTGAGGTCGGGTAAACTGCTGGGGTTTATCGTGAGCGAAAAAGGAATAGAGGTTGATCCTGCAAAAAATAAAAGCAATACAAGAGATGCCGACGCCTAAAACAGAGAAAGAGGTGCGTGGGTTTTTAGGGAGGTTGAACTACATCGCTCGGTTCATATCTCACCTAACAGCTACGTGTGAGCCGTTATTCAAGATGTTGAAAAAAGACCAGGCTGTAACATGGAATGAAAATTGTCAAAAGGCGTTCGATAAAATAAAACAGTATTTGCAGGAGCCTCCTATTTTGATACCTCCCGTGGCAGGGAGACCCTTGATTATGTATTTGACAATTCTTGAGGGAAGTATGGGATGTGTTCTCGGTCAACACGACGAGACAGGAAGAAAAGAGCATGCAATATACTACTTGAGTAAGAAGTTTACTGAATGTGAATCTCGATACTCAATGCTCGAAAAAACTTGTTGCGCGCTAGCCTGGGCCGCCAAGCGTTTGAGACAATACATGCTGAACCATACAACCATGCTCATCTCGAAGATGGATCCTATCAAATACGTATTTGAAAAGCAAGCCTTATCGGGGAGAATTGCCCGTTGGCAGATGGTTTTGACCGAATACGACATCCAGTATGTCTCACAGAAGGCTATAAAGGGGAGTGTATTATCTGAGTACTTGGCAGAGCAGCCTATAGAGGACTACCAATCGATGAGGTTTGATTTTCCTGACGAGGATATCATGTACCTGAAGATGAAAGATTGTGAAGAACCGTTGTCGGATGAAGGACCAGAGTTGGGTTCAAAATGGCAGTTGATCTTTGACGGAGCTGTAAACTCCTATGGTAGCGGAATAGGGGCAATCATCACTACTCCACATGGGTCGCACATCCCATTTACTGCTCGATTGACCTTTCCGGTTACCAATAACGAAGCCGAATACGAAGCTTGTATCATGGGGCTTGAAGAAGCCATTGATTTGCGAATCAAAAATCTGGATGTATACGGAGACTCAGCTCTGGTGGTGAATCAAATAAAAGGAGAGTGGGAGACACGTCAGCCTAATTTGATGCCATACATGAATTACGCGAGGATATTGTTGCCCTTCTTTGACAAGGTTGAGTTACATCATGTACCGCGAGCGGAGAATCAGATGGCTGACGCCCTGGCCACATTGTCTTCCATGTATAAAGTCAACTTCTGGAATGAGGCTCCCAGAATTGTTATCTCTCGGCTTGACAGACCCGCCTTCGTATTTGCCATTGACGAAGCATCTGATGATAAACCCTGGTATTTTGATATCCTTAATTTCCTGAAAAACAAAGAGTATCCGGCTGGGGCATCCAGTCACGATCAGAAGACTCTCAGGAGATTGGCGGGTAATTTCTATCTGAATCCGGACGGTGTTCTATACAAGAGAAATCACGACTTGGTGCTATTACGGTGTGTAGACGAGAAAGAGGCGAGGTTGCTCATGGAGGAAATACATGAGGGTACATTTGGTACGCATGCTGGCGGGCATGCTATGACGAGGAAGCTGCTGCGGGCAGGTTATTATTGGCTAACTATGGAAACCGACTGTTTCAAGTTTGCGAAGAGGTGTCATAAGTGCCAGAGTTATGCAGATAAGATCCATGTGCCTCCGAGTCCTCTGAACGTGATGTCGTCACCATGGCCATTCTCAATGTGGGGAATCGACATGATTGGAAAGATCGAGCCGACGGCATCTAACGGACACTGGTTCATTCTGGTAGCAATCGATTATTTTACCAAATGGGTGGAAGCGGCATCTTATGCAAATGTGACTAAGCAGGTGGTAGCCAGGTTTATCAAGCAAGATATCATTTGCAGATATGGAACCCCCGAGCGGATAATTACCGACAACGGTTCGAACTTAAATAAAAAAATGATGAAGGAGCTGTGTCAGAGTTTTAAGATCGAGCATCACAACTCTTCTCCTTATCGACCCAAGATGAATGGCGCTGTTGAAGCGACCAATAAGAACATAAAGAAGATTGTTCAGAAGATGGTGGTGACCTATAAGGACTGGCATGAGATGCTACCTTTCGCTTTGCACGGTTATTGTACGACGGTACGCACATCAACCGGGGCAACCCCGTTCTCGTTGGTATATGGAATGGAAGCAGTGTTACCACTGGAAGTTGAGATTCCTTCCCTGAGGGTATTACGAGATGTCCAACTAGACGAGGCAGAATGGGTGAAAGACAGGTTGAACCAACTGAGTTTAATGGATGAAAAGAGGTTAGCTTCTCTAGCATATGGTCGGTTGTACCAGAGCCGAATGAAGAAAGCGTATGATAAAAAGATACACCCTCGGAGCTTTCAGACGGGCGACCTTGTGCTAAAGAGGATTCTCCCACCACAGGCAGATCACAGGGGCAAGTGGACCCCCAACTACGAGGGTCCATATGTCGTCAGAAAGGTTTTCTCTGGAGGAGCCTTGTTGTTATCCACCATGGATGGTGAAGACTTTACGTCTCCTGTGAATTCGGACGCAGTTAAAAAATACTTTGCTTGAAATTGACCCGCTGGACAGAAAAAAGAGAGTCCAGGAAAAAATGGGGCATCCTGGCGAACCAAAAACAGAATGAAAGGTTCGGGCAAAAATTAGGGATGAAAATTGGAAAAAATGTACACTCGCGAAGTTGAAAACCTACACTGGGCGGCTTCGACAAAAAAGGGTATCCCGGTGAACTGAAAACCCGTAAAGGGCGGTTCACGCAAAAGTTAGGGATTTGAAAAGCAAATGACTGCGGTCCGAATTTGATACTGCGATGCGCATTTGGTGCGGGAGAATATACCTGAGGGGTCGATTATCAGATACAATCTCTTCAGAAGTGTGAATACCGGGAAAGCGCTAGAGTCAGGCGAGTCATAGGAGGATCAGCTCATGATGTTCGTCTGCATCCCGTTGCCGACATGTGTGCAAACTTGATTTGTCATTATATTTATGCTTCTTGTGCATACTTGTATATTTGTTGTGCGTAGCTTCCTCTTTTCAAGAGTTACATCCCGTGTACAAAACTCTGCCCATTTAGGGGCCCAATCAATAAAACATGTTGTTCAGTATTTGATGTTGGTTCTTTACTATTTTGTACATGACAGACGCCAAGGTTTAATAAAAATAGCAAGTGTATAACATCACTGGCCCTTGCCAATAATTGCTAAAACTTTGAATTAACTGAAAATGATGTCACTAACGCTAACCTGAATAGATTTGGTTGCATAGACTTGTCTTGTCTCGTTTGTGGTGTTGCAGGGTTCTTGACCATACGAAGTGGACGATCAAAAGATTGCAGTACTGACCAGAAGCTCGATCGTTGCTTGAAGTGAATCCCCACGCAGGTCGCGCTTCTGAGATGACAATGTTCCTTACCAAAGAAGGATCAAATTCCCCAGTAAGTCGCAGCTTATCCGAAGGACATTCTCCAGCAAGGGCGTTTACCCTCAACAGAATTGATGATTCCAAGATCGAAGGCTGTATTCAGACAGTGTGGTGTCCCCCAAAAGGATCCCCCATCCCGAGCAGAGTGGTTTAGCCTCAGAAGGCTAATATTTCCAAACTTGTAAGCTGTACCCAGACAGTCTACTCTTCCCAGTAGAGATTCCCTTCCCAGTAGGGTCGTTTACTCTCCCCCAACGGAGACAGTTGATTTTCCTCAAGAAAGTCGTTTCGTCCTCAGTGAAGTTCTCTTTTCAGCGAGTGTTTTCTTTCCTCCCAGTGGAAATCGAAGGTAAAAAAAAAATAAAAAAAAAAACTTTTCCCGACAGAGTTGGTTGTGTGTCCTAGCATTGATTTTTTCGGAATACCGTGTGATACCCGTTCACTCCCCAGCAAAAGTCCAATTTTCATTGGCACGGGTAAGCTGTCCCTGGAAGAAGTCCAACCATGATTGGCGCATTCAGTTATTCCTCAGCGAAGCGGGCTTCACTCTTCTAGCATTTATTTTGCTGGAATAGTTCTGTGACACCTGGTTATCCCCAGCGGAGTTGGCGTTGTCTTCAGCATTTATTTTGCTGAAGCGGTTTTCTGTATCCCAGCAGTTCGAGCCTGCATTTGCATCGGCATATAGTGTCATACTTGCATCCACCGAATAAAAAACGCGTAGCATTTCCATGTCGAATGGGGCATTACGCCATTGTTAAAACATATGCATTCTGAAATATAAACCAGGTTGGTTAACCGTTTGTTTCTAGTGTTGTTTTCCTTGCAGGTGGAGAGAGCTCTTGCTCAAATTAATTACCAAACATTCAAGATCTCAGCGTGAGACACGTAATGATAATGTCAATTGTGGCATTATTCCCCACAAAGGTGCTTGTTTAAGTTTCTCTTACCCCTCCAGCGGAGTATTTCTTCAGGATTGCTGTTATAACAATATTAAAAGGATTTCGTGAATCGGTTTTTGAAGTTGCCTGGCAATGTGGATTCAGAAAACCCCCAGTAGAGTCCTTATCAGATTTGCTGCCATGTCAGTACTGAAGATTGGAAGACTAGACTCATATTGTGTCACCTATATGATTGATAGAGCCAGCTGCTGCAAAGATAGGCAGAAAAGTTGTATCAGAGTATTTCCTGTGGCAAAGACGGAGTTATTTTCCTGTATTTGACAGAGTATTTCCCATGGCAAAGACGGAGTTATTTTCCTGTATTTGACAGAGTATTTCCCGTGGCAAAGATAGAGTTATTTTCCTGTATTTGACAGAGTATTTCCCGTGGCAAAGACGGAGTTATTTTCCTGTATTTGACAGAGTATTTCCCGTGGCAAAGACGGAGTTATTTTCCTGTATTTGACAGAGTATTTCCCGTGGCAAAGACGGAGTTATTTTCCTGTATTTGACAGAGTATTTTCCGTGGCAAAGACAGAGTTATTTTCCTGTATTTGACAGAGTATTTCCCGTGGCAAAGACGGAGTTATTTTCCTGTATTTGGCAGAGTGTACCCGTAGCAAAGGCAGAGTTATTTTCCTGTATTTGACAGAGTATGTACCCGTAGCAAAGGCGGAGTTAGTTTCCTGTATTTGGCGGAGTTATTTTCCGTAGTGGTGGCGGAGTGATTTCCCGTAGTGATGACAGAGTTATTTTCCTGTATCATTGGCAGGGTCATGTTTTGTTGACAGAAGTACTTCCCCCAGTGAAGTCGTCCAGTTTATTCAAGATCCCCAAACAGTTGTGCAGTTTATTTCTGCGGTTGGCAAATTTTCGGGTTCTTAGTATTCAACCGTCTCGTACCTCGATTGTCTGAAGGCTCCGGGCGTTTCACCCAGTCGGGTCCAAGTCGTTTGAATAGGGGCAGCTGTTGCACCCTAAAATTTGCTCAACCTACTTCACTTGGTTTATGTTTCAATTGCATTGTCATTTGCATAAAAAGTCATGTACATAGTCTAATAATTTGCATAGCATAGCATAGCAAGCCATCTGACAAGGGATCAAGTGCTATTTTTCATCTCAAGGAATATATTCAAGAGGCTCTTATCAAGATTCAAGCCTATTCAAATCACCAAGAAAGAAATTGAAGCTTTGTGAAGTTTAAGGGCCAAGCAGTGAGTTTCTCTCCTATCTTGAGGATATGTGAGGATTATCAGAGAAGTTGTGAGCTATGAATTTAGGGAATGGAAGACCTAAAGGGTCATTTTTAGAGTGAGATAAGTCATTGATGTGATTACAAGAGATACAGTTGAAGACAGTCAACTAGGGTGTTATCTGGGTCAACCCTGGGTCAACCCTAAATCAAATGCTTGATTGAAGGGCATCAAGGCCTGTTTGGAAGATGTGGGATGCCTCATTTGATATGTGGATATGTATGTGGTGTTGTGCCAAGGAGAAATCAAAAGAAATCAAGAAGAAGAGAAGTTTCTGAATTAGGGTTTCTGTGTAAAATCCCCTGGTTTAGGTCAACTTCCAAGCAAGATAATTCAAAATTCAAGTCTAAAATGGATCCTTGACCAACATGAAACTTGTAGATTATCTCAATACCTTTAATTTGAGTGGTGGAATGCATCAAGGAGATGTATAGAACTCAAGTTATGGTTCTTGCAAGTTACAGGTCATCTGAGGACACTGAAATTTGTCAGTGAAAGTTACTTGACTTCCAAGCAACGTTTTCCCCATAAGGATTGTTCAAATGGATTTTTGGTCAACATGAAAGTTGTTCCTCATGATCTTATATTTCTATAAAGGTATGGTATGCCTTCATCTGATTTGTAGAACTCTACTTATGATCTTGGCAAACCAGGGGTATTTTGGGAAAATGGAATTACAGGTCATTTCAAGCATATGCCCAAAACTCCTATTTCCAAACTTCAAATGAAGAAATGTTCAACATCAAACTTGCTCCAAATGACATTTTGAGTCTAGAAAAGTGGATGTGTCAAGTTGGAAATGCTCATAGCTTAGGATTGCAAAATTGACCAATTATAAAGGGAAAAGTACATTTGTAAATGACCAAAATTGGGAATTTTTGATACAAGAGCAAGACCAAGCATATGACCAACCATTTTGAAGGTAAAGGACATTTTAAGACCATTGGCAATGTTATATTTTGGGTTTGAGATCAGAATTTGGGGATTATCATAGCTTGCTTATAATTGAAGTTACACATCCAATGCATACAAGGGATTAATGTGCAAGCTAGCAAGGCCTTTCAACATGTTCAAAATATCACCTAATGAGATTTTCAAGTGAGAATGAGGAGCTGCAACAAGGTCTTCATGGAATGATTTTTCAACTCACCAATTTCATTTTCTCATGCAAAGATATGAACAACTTCTCATGGGATCAATCTAGCAAGTTCTGGAACTTTCCATCATCATCTATATATTCATTCTAACTGATCCAAAAGAGGGTTGAACTTCATTTTGATAGAAAACTCATAGTTTCACTTCATCTTGCTTTTTTGCAAATTGCTTCAAATCCTCTTAATTCTTCATCATTCTTCCAAGATTTTGTTTCTATTCAATTCAATAATCATCATTGATCACATTGCTACCAAGAGCTGAGTGGATTGGTGCCTGAATCGTGCTCTACAATCTTCACATCTTCAAGTGCAAGAAGAATCGGTTATGATGATCCAGGTGGTTTGAGCAAGAATTGTTGCATACAGAATCAAGATCATAGTACATTGAGTGATCCTGGAGCATTGCAAGCTTTGAATTGAAGAATTCGACCTTTTGTTTTCATCTTCTTACCAGGTTAGTTATTCTCACGATTTAGCTTGGATTAGGGATAGTATTCGTGATTTGTTAGGTTAAACATACTCTAGGTGGTTAGATGATCATTTCTGGAGCATTTGGCAAGATTTTATGGAAGTTGATGTATGCACATGAATTCTGTTGAGGCATAGAACGTGATGATTAAGCTGTTAGAATCTTAGGTGATTAGCTAGTTTTGATCAGTATAGCCTGAGGATTATTTCTGTATAAAGAATGGTGAGTTTGGTGATGATCGAAACCTGATGAAATTTTGAGATTGCAAGGTTATACTGTTCGGTTTGCATGATTTAGGGTGTTTCAATACAAACCAACACCATGGTTGTATTCTACGTGGAAAATGGATTAAATTTGGTTCTTATATCGTGTCATTTGATGAAGAGACAAGGGAGAACGAATGGTGGAAAGTTCTGCGCATGAGAGCTGTTTCCATGGAGGTTTGCAGAAACCCTAATCTAAGGTTGAAGACGAAATCAAGACCGTTGATAGGCATGTTGACCAATTGACTTGGAAAAGATTGAACGGCTTAGATTTGAAAACAAAATTGGGAGGGAGCTTCAAACCATGAAACGCTGCGTTTCATTAAAGCAGCTTCATGGGCTTAGATGAATTTCGCTATTTCCACCCCCATGCAAGGCCCAGTCCATATTTTCATTGTGTTTTCTTTCTATTCGCACCGTCATTTTGTGATTTTTTTTTTAATGTTTTCTGAATCATTGCTGGGCCCAACGCGTTTACTAGCGCCACCCCCTATCTGGGCCCAAAGCATCATAATAACTGGGTATTGTTGCTGTTCATACCCCCATGCATCATTTTCACATTAATTCCACTCCAAAATTTTTTTATAACTTTGAAAATCCATAATAAATTGAAAAATCACTATTTTGCAATGGGATTTTTTTTCCCATTTTCCATTTTCTGTCAAGAAAAATATAAAATCATAAAATTGTCATTTTACTTCATTTTTATATTTTTTGCATATTTTTACATTTAATTGCTTCTTTAATTCTTTTAGTTGATGCTACCATTTGTAAAATTTAGTTTAGGAGTTTCCTTTACGATTTTCACCTCATTCTTTTTAGTACAACTAGATATGGATATTAGGTGCCCCTGGTGTTTATACCACAATTTATAGGATTTCATTTTAGGTAGTTTAGTTAGAAACTATTAGACTAGTTAATTAGGGTTTTGAATAACATAGGTGTAACAAAACAAATTTCTTTTTGGGTTTTTTAGGACAAATTAGAAGATGGGACTATAGGGGTATTAAGGGTAAGCATAATAGATCCCTTAGAAAAATGTTAGAATTCCCCCTATTATGTTAATACTCTTAGTATGTTTTTATAATTGATTGATTGTATGGTGTGCCCTTTCTAGGGTTATTGTTTGATTGTGTGGGTTATTGGGCTTGCTTGGGGTATGGGTTTGAGTTGAAGACTTTGTTGATGAAGCCCATTGAAGACAAAAGGAGTGAGGATCAATTTCAAGAGTTGATGAAGATTGCAGCTTGCTTGTAGCTGTTGAAGATCATAGGACCTAGGAGCTAGGTAGAGCTTTAGAATAGGAACTTGATTCACAAACATGGAAGATCTTGTTTGCTTCCATTCTTTCTCTATGATTCAAAGTCTCTTTTATAATACTCACCTCCTTCCTTTGGAAGGACTAGTGAATGTATTTAAAAGATAGAACTTTTGAGAGAAAACTGTCTGTATCTTGTTAACAGTCAGTAGGCCACCTTTGGTAGGCAACTGATTGTTTAACATCCATTTCATCTTGCTAACTGCTACTCATCTTGGAGAGTTTGATTTGAAGAAAAGCCATGAAAGATTGAAGATAGAGACCTTGCTTGGAGATGAAGATTGTGTTGTTGAAGATGTGCATGTGACTGCTGCTGTTTGAAGCCTGCTGTTTGAAGCTGTTGAAGGTGTTTACTGTTAGAGCTTCTTTCCTTGAAGATTGATGCTTGCTTGAAGCTTGTAGATGTTTTGAAGATGACTTGCAGATAGAAGATGATGGAGCTTGCTATGCAGAGTTGCTGTTTGTTGTTTATTTTTGCTGTTTATAATCTTTTGATGTATTATTTGAGTTTCCCGGACTGTATTGTGTGCCAATTAATCTGTTAGGTCGAAAGTGAATTTCGTTCGCTTCTGCCTGTTGTTTTCTGGGTTCGAGGTAGAGTGGGATTCCCTTGCCTCGCTTGTATTGTTGCATTCATGCATATTTTACTGTTTTATTGTATCTGTTGTTTCTGTTTCCGTTTATCCCCTTAGGATCTCTGTTTCTCTCTGCGCAAGAGAGGAACATGATAGACATTAGGTCTTAACCCATGCATGATAACATTAGGTTAGTTTGATTCCCTTTTCAACCATAGGTTAGAGCTCTGTCTCTTCTTTCTCAAAACAAATAGAAAAACACAATAAATATTTCAAACACAATAAAAGACATTTCTTCCGTAAAAGAATGTGAACCAATCAAAACGTCGTTTTTGTCCGCTTGGACCAGTAATCAGAAAAACCCTTTTTCAGAAGGAGATAAAAACAATCAAGACAGACTTGTGTCGTACGTTTCCCGAACTACGTTTGCTCTGATCTTTCATGCTGTATGAAAGTACGTAGGCATAGGATGCGATATCCTAGCGAGCAACCTTCCCCTCCTTTCCTGTAAGTAGGCGAACTATGTTGACTCTGATTTCTCGTTCCAAACGGGAATACGTAGGCATAAAGTGCGATACTTTTCCGAGTCACATTTTATTTTCTTTTAACCCCAGACCTGTAGAATAGATAGAATAACAATCCGTACCAGAAAACAAGCGTGGATCCCGTCGAGTACGACGGACGTGAGGGGTGCTAATACCTTCCCCTTGCGTAACCGACTCCCGAATCCAGGATTTGGTTGCGATGACCATTCCTTTCCCGTTTTTGCGTTAGGTTTACTTCGAGCCTTTCCTTTCCCTCCTTTGGGATAAATAACGCACGGTGGCGACTCTTCTGTTCAGCCGGCGCCGATTTTTGCAGTAGTGATAATTGCCAATCAACACCTGAAAGGATTTTGTACAACTATAAGAAGAGAATTTGAGATGAAGAATCAGGACATTCAGACTCATAGCAGAAATACACATACAGAAATTCACGCCTAAATTCACAGAGTAGAAGTACATAGAAATCTAACAAACATCACGACAATTCATGAACCCAGAAATCCCAAATCGAAAACCTAGATTGCAAAAGAACTTATCTTTTAAGCTCCACCGCGAACTTTCATTTCCGTCCTCAACCATTATCGTCGAAGTTTCCTTCAAATCAACCTCATCCATCACCAGAAACTGCCGCGAGAAGCCTCCGTTTGCATCCCGTCATCCACCGCGAGTCCGCTCATTGAGCGCATCATTAGGATCACGTCGTAGCCGCCATCAGCGCCAAGAAGCCACCTTCGATGACCTGCAAAAAAAATCCATTTCTTAAAAGGGTGAGTTTAGTTTGTTCACTAACAGATTTGTTGTTTATGCAGGAAAGAACAAAAGGCGAGGTAGGAGGAGCAATGACAGAGAGAAAGGGATCGATTTTAGGAATTTAGGGTTCTTGTGTTTTGTTTTTTCAATCTGATGTTGTAATATAATCGTACGCACGCACAGACACTGTTACAACCATGCACCGCACATCGTCAGCGTCCATGATCCACCGGATTGAATCCACCGATCCACAACCTAACCCCTACGGTACACCGTTTTTAGCGCATCACATACGACCGCGCGCCACCCCTTAAACCTTCTAATTAATAATTAACTTAATTAACCACTAAAATTAGTAATCTAATCTTTTATTAAAATAATTAACAACCCTTTCAACTTTTTTCTTATTAATTAGCAACCCTCTTATTATTAACTCTTTTATCTTATTTGATTTACCTTTTTATCTCTTTTTAATAATTGATAATTCATATTTAATTTTAATAATAACAACTTTTATTAATTCTTATTTATTAATTTGACCACTTCATAAATAAAAAAACTTTTTTTTAAATAACTCACCCTTTAATAATAACCCTTTTATAATAATGACGAATAAAACTTTTTTTTTTATATTTAGGAAACCTTTTATTTAATAAAAATGTATTTATTAAGTAACTAAAACTATTTTGATATTAGGGAACATTTTCTTGAGTGAACTAACCAATGTCTAATTATTTTACAATAATAATTTTTATTAAAAAAAAAAATAATAACCATTCTAAAGAGAATAAAAAATCTCTCACCCTATTTTTATTTAAAATCACCCATTAGAACCTAATTAATTCACACCTAAATTTTTTTATTAAAACTAATATAATTAATATAACTTTTTTTATAAAATCAATCTCACCAAAAGATATAATATAAACTCCTAAATAATTAATCAACTTCGCCTAAAATCAACCTCCCAACTTAATCCAATCGTGCACGCCTCGACTCCACTCACATTCACAGTTTACACATTTGTGCACTTAGCGCTTTCATGCGTGTGTATGTTTACTTTATCTGCTTTTATTTCTTTCCGCAATTTACAATTATCAATTTACTTTCCTCGCATCGCATTCCGTCCAAAGGAAGAACCTACACATGATTCAACACTTGTGTGTAGTGCATCTCATTTTGCATCATACTCCCCTATGATCCTTGATCCCATTCAAGTCGATCTTTTAAGATAGATCCTACCCCATAGGAAGGACCTTTTCTTTTACAACGTAGGAAAACAAAACAACTCAATACAATTATTCAAACATTAGAGAAAGATGTTAATCATCTTAAGCGAGATAGAATCTCCACCCCACAACAATACCATCTCTTACACTTGTGGCGGTTAAATCTCTCTTAAAATGAAAACTCATCTTTTCTCCTAAAAATCAATCAATCAACTATCCTAAACCCGTAGGAACTTTGACCACAGTCAAAGAACTCCTCAAACCCTTTAGGGGAACTACAGATACTCTGATTCCACTCCCGTAAGGATATGTAGGCATAAGATGTGATATCATATCGAGTATACTTAGAAATAAACCCCTAGATCTTTTAACCTTTAAGCAAATAAACTTTAGCAATAAAACAAACATTAAAACAAGAGGTTCCTGTAGAGTACTACAGAAACTTAGGATGCTAGCACCTTTCCTAAGTTTAACCGACCCCTGAACCTATAACTCTCTAGCTTGCATTTGCATTGCATTGTGGGTAATTCGATCTTTTTCCCTTTCTTTGGACAAATTAAAGACCGGTTGCAAATGAATAAGATTCAAACTAATCAATAGTTTGGTATCCAAATTTCACCGCGACACCTCCTCCGCGAGGACATCGAGTAATCGGCACCCGATGGGTGTTTAGGAATAAGTTGGATGAAAGTGGAGTAATAACCCGTAACAAGGCACGTTTAGTCGCGCAAAGGTATAACCAAGAGGAAGGCATCGACTATGAGGAAACTTATGCGCCGGTTGCCCGACTTTAGGCTATACGCCTTTTGCTTGCCTTTGCGTGTGCGAAAGACTTTAAGCTATTCCAAATGGATGTTAAGAGTGAATTCCTTAATGGTTTCATTAATGAAGAAGTGTATGTTGCTCAACCTCCGGGTTTTGAGTCGCACGAATATCCTGATCATGTTTACAAACTAAAAAGAGCCTTGTATGAACTCAAACAAGCTCCTAGAGCTTGGTATGAGCGTCTGAGAAAATTCTTACTTGATCAAGGGTATTCGAGAGGCAAAGTAGACACCACTCTCTTCATTAAGCGTAAAGGAAAGCACTTGATATTGGTACAAATTTATGTGGATGATATCATTTTTGGGTCAACTAACATGAATCTTGTGACAGAGTTTTCTGACCTTATGCAGGGTGAGTTCGAGATGAGTATGATGAGGGAGCTCACATACTTTCTCGGATTGCAAATTAAACAACTTGAGGAAGGAACTTTCGTGAGTCAAACTAAGTATTGTTTGGAACTGCTCAAGAGATTTGACATGGCAAACTCCAAAGCCATAGACACACCTATGCCTACATGCGCAAACTTGAATAAAGATGAAAATGGTAAAGACGTAGAGGTAAAAAGGTATAGAGGCATGATTGGCTCACTTCTTTATCTTACGGCTTCTAGACCCGACATTATGTTTAGCGTGTGTATGTGCGCAAGATACCAATCATGTCCCAAGGAATCCCATCTAAAAGCTGTCAAACGAATACTTCGATATCTATCTGGTACTCCGAAGTATGGACTATGGTATTCCAAAGGTAATGATTGTTCATTGGTAGGTTTCTCTGATTCCGATTTTGCCGGTTGCAAATCGGATAGGAAAAGCACTAGTGGTACATGTCATTTGTTTTCAAACTCCTTGGTCAGTTGGCATAGCAAGAAACAAGTATCAATTGCCTTGTCAACCGCCGAAGCGAAATACGTTGTCGCCGGTAGTTGTTGCGTTCAAGTCCTATGGCTTAAGCAACAACTATTGGACTTTAACCTAAAACTAGAATGTATTCCCATCTTTTATGATAACACTAGTGCCATTAATCTCACCAAAAATCCTGTGTTACATTCTCGCACCAAACATATCGAGATTCGCCATCACTTTCTTAGGGATCATGTAGAGAAAGGTGATGTTATTTTTGAACATGTAAACACTAAAGATCAACTAGCGGACATTTTCACAAAGCCGCTAGCTACAGAACCTTTCTTTCATATCCGTCGAAAACTAGGCATTCTCAATATTTCGGATTGGGTGTCATAATTGTATGATTCATCTTATTTTAGTTACAATTATGCTTTTGAACATCTAACTCGTTGAAATTATTGCAAGCAAAATTGTATAATTCTTCAAGCAAACTTGATATAGAGGTGATATTGTTTCTTTCTCTCTCTCTCTACACATTTCATTCTCAAAAAGTGATATTGTCTGACAAATACCATGTATATATGACATTTTTCGTGTATTATATCTGTTTGGTTGTTTATTATGGTGTGGCATTCTATTTATGCATCTAATGTATGCTCATATATGCATAAATATGAAAATCTGCATTTTCTGCCTGTATGAGTCGGCCATAACAGGGGACTGGTCGACGCACACTAATAGACGTTTGAATCTGCCAAAATTCAATCAGTATGCGTCGACGCATGTAGAGGTATGGTCGACGCATCGTGCGAAAATCTAGATTTTCTGCAAATCATTTCATCTTCCTGCGCATTAAATACCACTTTATAAGCATGCTAGACACATTTACTCATATTCTTAGTGAATTGAACCTACCATGACTATTGTCTCCTGACCTTCCCTCTTCTCAAAAAGAAAAACCCTAAAAGTTTCATCTATAAAAAGGGCATTCCTCCCTCTCTGCAATCACACTTATAACCATCTCAGCAATCACACTCCCTCTCTCTACATTCTCAAATTCTCTCCAACCACTATCAATGGCTTCCTTTTCCCGCAGAATCACCAGCAAGCGATCAAGAGCACCTTCATCATCTGTTTCCATACCAGTCACTGCTGCATCCTTAGTTCCTCCAACACTTACCGAAAAATTCACCAAAGATATCGGCCAAAGAGGGGTAGTTAAGCAGCATGCATTCTACAAGATCACTGCAGAACACATTCATCTCACCGAAGTTTTATCCTTGCTACAGTTTCAAGGCATTACCAACTTCTTGGAATGCAACTCTAAGTATAGTGAAGACTTGGTTCGAGTCTTCTACACCGACATCAATGGCAGGTTCGGCGGTCAGTTCTTTCACTCCCAAGTAGGCTCCACAAAGGTAAATCTTAACTCTGCTGTGTGGAGTAAATATTTCAATCTGCAATTAGCGGCTGGTGAAAATCCTCTTCCTGAGGTAACAGATTCTTAAATAGTGGCTGGTTATGAATTCAAAACAGCTTTAAATTCCATATTAAAAAGGTCGTATCCAGAAAACATTGTGAACAGTGATGCATTCCCTAGAACCGTCACTGCAGGGCAATTACGAACAGGTGAGCGCATTCTTCAGTGGATTGTGGCGCGCATTCTGCGGCCAAAGAAAGGTGGACTTTCCAGAGTTGAACAGGCTGAAGTTCATCTCATTTACATTCTGAAAAATCAAATCAGAATCAACTGGCCTCACTATATCTCCGGTCGCATGTTCGCGTTATGGGACTCCTCCAGAGGAACTGCTCTCGCATATGGTTCGTTCATTCGGGAAGTTCTCACCGATGCAAATGTGGTTTATCCAACATTTCCATACACATCAATCTCTTTCGATAAGGAATTTGGCACAAAGACACTTTCAATGATGGGATACTATTGGTGCCAAGAGCGAAGAATGTATGGTTTTGTTCGCAGAGCAACTACACCTAGAGTGGTTGAAGCGTCTGAAGAAAGTAAGGAAAGGGTAGACAGTGCTGAAGAAGAACAAGAAGCATCTGAAGAGGCAGAAGAAGAAGAAGAAGAAGAACCCGCGCATGAGGCATATGACAATTATCATCCAACTGAGTCACCTGGGTACACAAATACTGATTGGGTTCCATACACAGCTCAACCTGAGGACGACGAAGACTATAACAATCAAGGCTGGGGGGAGTGGCAGCACACTGGCTGGACCACTCTGGGGAAATACTATGATATGTATCATGGATATACTGAAGCGCCTCCATCTCCTCCGCAATCCAACACGTCTAACATTCTAAACATGATGCAGTCCATGCAACTCGAACAACAAAACTTTATGCGCACTCAAGATGAGCGATTCGCTCAAATTCAAAACCAACTCCAAACACAAAATGAACGGTTCAACAACTTCTCCACTAGAATGGACGCCCGGTTTGAAACTCTTGTTACGTCCCATGAAGCTCAAGAAAGGGACATTACCAACAGTTTGAATTACCTGAATAGCATCACTGTGGAATTCACTGACTTGGCAGATCCTTACCATCATCCAGATTACTATGAAAGGGGACGAGGGCGTGGCCATGGGCATTAGTTTTATATGTTCAAATTTATGTTATTCTGTTGTTATGATGTGTTGTTTTTAATTTGTGTGTTTTTGTCATGAACTATTTGGATTTTCTATAATGCATTTTCTTTCATTCTGTCATACTATGAATATTCATTGTGTTACTGTTTTTCAATGTCAATATTATGTGTGAATATTGGCTTATGATTAGTTATTACCTGTTAATTTTTTTGTTGATTTGAACACTTTACTCTTAATCGTTCTCTATCTCTTTTTGATGTTGTCAAAGGGGGAGAAGAGATCAAAGCCAAGAAGACCACACCAGTACAGGATTGAAAAAGAAAGGGGGAACTTATGCTAACATAGGTGTAATATTTCATTTGGGTCTCATTGGTTTCGCACAGGTTGTCATCATCAAAAAGGGGGAGTATGTGAGGGCAAACCGTCATACAACATATGATCTTGAGTTTCGATGATGACAAATTATAATCATGGATGAATCGGCATTATCGGTTCCGCCTCTACAAAGACAAATGCAAACATTCCATCCACCATATCCTTCCTATATCATTTAAAATTTTAAGGCTATGAGTCGACGCATGGGAGGCATGAGTCGACGCATGAAGGCTTTGTGTTGCTCACAGGTCAGCACATGAAGGCATGAGTCGACGCATGAAGACTTTGTCTCTATCACGGGTCAGCGCACGCCGACCTATGATCGACACAAACTGCTGCACTTTCAAAACTGTCCAAATCTGCAGGCTATGCGTCGATGCATAGACCTGCTATGGTGGACCATTCGCGCGTTTGTGCTGTTTTTTTAGGACTTTCCACAATGTTTGAAAAGCTGTTAAGTGTGGTTTTGGTTGGTTACTATATATAGTAACTTTATTCATTTTTATCAGTAACAATTGTGAATTTGAGTCAATTGTCACAAATCAAGAAAAGTAAAAGAGGTGCCATCAAAGTTCATCAATCTTCATGTTTTACAACCCACAACACAACAATTACACACAACAATTCTTGGAGTGATTGTGATTTTGTTCAAGGTGATAAGGTCTGAAGCCGTGATCGGAAATCCGGTTCGGGGTGTTTTTGAAGGCAGGTTTTTCTTGGATAAAACCTAGCAGGTTTTACCCTCCAAGATTTGGAGATTTTGGGGTTTTTTCGCTACGGAGCATCTCTACCTACTTCAGCTTAGTGAAGGTGATTGAGAAGCGGTAGTCTTCGTCAATCTAGTAGCGGAAATCAGTGAAGCGTTCAAGAGTGTTCCGAGTTCAATTTGTTTGTGCACGAGATCAGCCGGGCCGAGGGTTTGAAGAACTGAAGGTTATTCAACAAAGGGGGTGGAATCAGAGGTCTACTCACAACAATCTGAGAACTTGATTCGACTCGAATCAAGGCGCAAGAAGCGATAGCATCATCAACTTCAAGAGGGCTTGATTGTACATTTTGCTTATCAATTCTTGTATAAAAATTTCTACATTCCAGGTGATATCTAATATATTAATCTCAATTCTATTATTATAATTGAGGGCAGACGTACCCCGAAGCGAGAACGGCGGGGGAACTGCCTCAACAAATCTTTGTCTCCTTTACTTTTCAGTACTTTCAATTTTGGCTTAAAATTTAAGTGATTTTAGTATAAGCAGTTATATCATAAGTTGGGTTGATTTGAGTAAGTACTTATTACTGTTTTAAACTTTAGTGAAATAATACATTGCACAAGGAACTTAAAGCATCTTACTCAAGCCAAACCACACTTGGAGTGTATTGCACACCAAGTGTTTGATAAATTGCCTACACCAAAGTTTACTTAGTCCATTTGCCTACTTTGTGGGCATTATAGATCATTGGTCCTAGTTCTACTAATAAATGATAAAATCAACTGATAGTGTGACTAGTGTGTTGAATCAAATTTTTCTTATTATCATTTCCATAAGGCTAGACGCATATCCGGTCTTCTAATAACTGTTTGTTCTTAGACGTAATTTTTCCACGGCAGCTTTCGCAAATTTAAAAACAAATATTTTGAAAAACCAATTTTTAATTGGTAGTGCCGACTGATTTTAATTGGGATATATTCAACCCCCCTTCTAGATCCAAGCCACCGTCTAACATCGGAGTCACAACAGGCTTTGAATTCGACATACCAAACTTTTCGAGAACCTTCCGTAGGTATGCCTCTTGAGATAAGCATAATTTCGACTGCTTTCTATCTCTCCAGATGTCAATCCCAAGAATCCTAGACGCAGCTCCCAGATCCTTCATGTCGAACTCTTTATTGAGTTCAGCCTTCACCCTCATTACATCTTCGACATTGTTGCTTGCTATTAGAATATCATCCACATAGAGCAACAAAATAACAAATGAATTACTCGGTCGAAATTTGAAGTAAACACAATGGTCGAACTAACTTCTGATGAAACTTATGTGTGCCATGAACTTGTCGAATCTCCTATTCCACTGCCGAGGAGATTGTTTCAGTCCATATAAGGATCTATTCAGCTTGCATACATAATCTTCCTTCCCTTTTTCGACATACCCTTCAGGTTGCCTCGTCAGGCTTGTTTCATCTAAGTCACCATACAAGAACACAGTCTTCACATCCATCTGTTCCAGTTCAAGGTCAAACTGTGCCATTGTGGCAAGCAACATTCAAATGGATTTATGCTTCACAACACATCATTGAAGTTGATACCTTCTTTCTGAGTGAACCCCCTAGCAATTAATCTTGCCTTGTATCTCTTCGACGCCACTCCTTCAATTCCTTCCTTAACTTTGAAAATCCATTTACAGCTGACTAACCTGGCTCCAACAGGTTTCTTGATCAGTTCACAGGTGTTGTTATCGTGAAGAGATTTCATCTCATCCTCCATGGCCTTCAGCCATTCAGTCTTCTTTCGACCCCTCATAACTTCTTTATAGTCTCTAGGTTCTTCATCTAGAACCTCACTAGCAGAGATTAAGGCATAAGCTATAAGATCTGCATACCCAAGTCTCTGAGGTGGATGGATGACTCTCCTCGACCTGTCTCTTGCTATCAGGTAGTCATTATCAGTCTCCTCATCTTCGGCAACATCTTCTGCGTCTTCTTCGACTTCATCTGGGTTATGCAATTCAGCATCAAAATGCTCCACCTCAACAAGAATCCGTCCCTGTTCCAGCTCTTCGTCAGCATCATTAGTTTTCTTGAAAGTCATATCTGCTTCATCGAAAACTACATCTCGACTGGTGATACACCTCTTGTGACCTGGCTCTAGGCACCATAACCTATAAGCTTTGACTCCTTCAAGGTATCCCATTAACATGCATTTCAGAGCTCTAGGTTTGACCTTGTCTTGCCTAATGTGAGCATAGGACACACAGCCAAATACTCTCAATCTGTCGAGACTAGGTGGATGTCCCGACCAAACTTCTTCAGGTGTCTTCATTCCCAAGGAAATCGAGGGACATCTATTTATCAGGTAAGCTGTTGTCGAAACAACTTCCGCCCAAAACACCTTCTTCAATCCAGCACTAACCAACATGCATCTAACCCTTTCAAGGATTACTCGATTGAATCTCTCAGCTAAGCCATTTTGTTGAGGAGTACCTACTACAGTCTTATGCCTTACAATCTCAGACTCAACATAGTAACTGTCGAACGCTTCGTTGTAGAATTCAAGGCCATTGTCGGTTCTCAACCTCTTAACCTTTCTGCCAGTTTGAGTTTTGACCAGAATCTTCTAACTTTTGAAATTCTCAAAAGTTTCATCATTCGTCTTCTGAACGAATACCCATAGCTTTCTGGAATAGTCATCAACAATGGATAGAAAATACCTTGCACCTGAGTGTGAAGGATTCCTTCCAGGCTCCCAAAGATCAGCATGAATGTAATCCAGGGATCCACGTGTTCTTTGCTTTCCTTTGTTAAACTTCGTCCTACAGGATTTACCAAATACACAAGATTCACAAAACTCCAACTTTTCGACTTTGTCACCTCCTAGCAGGTTCTGCTTCCCCAATTTGACCAGGCCTCTTTCGCTGACATGGCCCAATCTCATGTGCCATAATTTTGTCTTCGACACAGGTTTCGTGGACGCAACATTTGTCGAACCACTTACAACCTCAGCCTCTAGGGTATACAAGCCTTATTTTTTCACACCTCTCAAGGCTGCCTTCGACCCCTTCATGACTCTTAGGATACTTTTCTCTCCTTGAAAAACATATCCCTTTATGTCGAATTCACCAAGAGAAATCAAATTTCTCTTCAAGTCAGGTACATACCTAACTTCAGTCAATAACCTTATTGACTCATCATGGAGCTTGAATCTCACAGGTCCAATACCTGCAATTTTGCAAGATTTGTTGTTTCCCAACAGCACATATCCACCATCTTGATCACATAACTCCTCAAACAATTCTCTGTTTAGAGTCATGTGCCAAGTGCAACTTGAATCCATAATCCACTCTTTTCTCGAGTCGCCACTTGAAACCACAAGAACATCAGATGAGTCGAAGTCATCTTGAAAAATGGTTGCGTTGCCATTACCTCCATGATCTTTCAGGCGTTCAAGGCACACCTTTCTTATGTGACCCTCCTTCTTACAGTGATAACATCGAATACCAGATGTTTCGCCACTATAAGATTTCTGTTGACTTTTACCTTTCTTCTTGTCGAACTTACCATCCTTTCGCAAGAATTTTTCCTTAACGTCCAAACCTTCGCCCACCGTCGAAGGTTTATGCTCTTTTCGTTCGTTCAAGTCCTTAGAATACAAGGCTGATTGAACTTCTTCAAAGGTCAGGGACTCCCTTCCATACAAGAGAGTTTCTTTGAAGTGAACATGTGTTCTGGGCAAAGCACACAACAACAACAATGCTTGATCTTCATCATCGATCTTCACATCAATATTTTCAAGATCAAGAATCAGGTTGTTGAACATATCCAACTGCTCAGCCAACACTTTGTCTTCACTCATCTTGAATGAATATAATGCTTGCTTCAGATAGAGTCGATTGACCAGAGATTTGGTCATGTACAAACTTTCAAGTTTCACCCATAATCCCGATGCTGTAGTCTCCTTTGATACTTGTCGAAAAACCTTATCACCAAGGCTCAACAATATTGCGCTGTGGGCTTTCTTGATCATGCCCGTCTTTTCTTTTGCTGTTAACGCGTCGTCCATGGCTGCCTCACCCTTCAACGCTTCCAAACAACCCTACTGAACCAGTAGGGCTTTCATCTTCAAGCGCCACAGACCGAAGTCGTTCGCTCTGGTGAACTTTTCAATCTCATACTGTGTTGAAGGCATCTTCTCCACGCTCACCGTGCCAACTTGTTGTGAATAAGATACCTTAAAACTAAGTATAAACAATTTCTTAATGATCAAGAAACACACAAGGGTTAGGGTTAATAAAGAAGAAAACAACAAGAATTGGTTATTAAATTGTTATTCTTTCTTTTCTCTTAGAACAAGATTACAAGAATAACAAAATAACCTCTCTCTCTTGAAATTTGAATTTTATCTTCCTATTTTTTCTTATGCCAAGATTGAGAAACTAACATCCTATTTATAAGAAAAATAGCACACTAACCTAATGAGTTTTTTTAACAATTATTCATTACAAGTTAACTTAGGGTGCAAGCTAACTTAAACAATTGAGCTTACAAGCAATACCCAATTCAACATGCTAACAACCCTAGCAATATTTACTAATGCATGTTAGCACAAACTTCGACTACAACACGCATTACTCGCAAACAGACTTCGACCATACTAGAGTTCGATCCAGCATCACACACACACACACACAGAGAGAGAGAGAGAGAGAGAGAGAGAGAGAGAGAGAGAGAGAGAGAGAGAGAGAGAGAGAGAGAGAGAGAGAGAGATATTCTGTCAAACATTTCATAATTTATTTTATAATTATTCTTTTATTTCTTTCAAGAACTCAGAAATAATTGAATGGACAATAACTCACTATAATTTTTATGGACATATAACTTGTGGTAGTTTGGAACATGAAAGCTTATATATTACCAGAACTTGATCATTTTCGATTGTACTTTTCATGTTTACAAGAAAATTTTTATTACTTACAACAAATTTGATATTTAAGTGATTCTATTTACTATAATCAATAACACTATGTTATATGAGCTCTGATTCAAAACTAGCGGTGTAAAATTATCGGTTGAGAGCTTAAATTTTAATGTCTTAAAAAATTTAGAGAATTAAAAATTTTAAAGATAAATGAAATCTAAAATAAATTGATCTTCTAAACTAAAAGTCCATAAAACTTAAAAAAGGCCTTAAGGCCCTCACATTTTCAAAAGTTAATTTTCTTTTTGAATTTTTTTTCAGAAAAAAATTATTATTTATTTTTGGTTTAAATGCAACTTTAATCCCCTTATTTTGTCTTATTTTGAGTTTTGATTTTCCCATTTTAAAAATCACTTTTGGTCCATTTTTTAAGTTTTGTTTTAGATTTTAGTCCCATGACCAATTTGAGAATAATTTTCGATGTCGTGGCAGATCCAAACAATCCTATTTGATTTTCAAATCATATTAATATTAATTAATGGCGTATTACAATGTTGCAATTAATTATATTAATTAAATTTTTCAGAAATTAATAAGTTAACATATTTAAAAACTCAAAGTTTGGGTCGGGCCAAAGAACATTTCTTTTCAACAATAGTCCAATGTACAAGATGATAATAAATTGGAAATTTTACCCCATACCCCTACAATTATATTCATACCTCTCCATTAACATTTTTTGGACCAAAATACCCTCGTATAAAAATTTATAATTTTTTTCATTTGTTCACTGGAAGACTTTTTGCAAGTCTTCCGGTTCATATTTTTTTTCTTTTGTTCACCGGAAGACTTTTTGAAAGTCTTCCGGTTCATGTTTTTTTTTTAATTTTTAATATTGTCAATTATAATTTTTTTTCATTTACTATCCTATCATATAATTTATTAAAAATTAAAATTAAGATTTATATAATATTGTCAAATATTATAATATTTTTAATGATCTTAACGTTGGTTTTTTAATTCTATTCATGAATTCAAATCAAAATTAGAATATATAATATACAATTATAGTTCTTAGTCATTTAATTTTATTTAATCCAATATCAAAGAATTATTTTAAGTTTCTGGATTCAAACATTGACCGAAACATATATTAATCATTCTTTAAATTATCTGTATTTGAAAACTATATATTTAAGAAAAAAATCTGAATTCATTGAACAAGTAAAAAATGAATTGATGTCCAATAATAAAATTTTTAATATAAAATAAATGATAGAGAAAAAAACAAACACATAATGTCAATAATTTATTTTAAAATTTAATACTTCAGATTCATTCTTATTTTATTAAATAAAAATAACTATTATATATATATATATATATATATATATATATATATATATATATATATATATATATATATATATATATATATATATATATATATATATATATATATATATATATATATATATATATATATATATATATATATATATATATATATATATATATATATATATATATATATATATATATATATATATATATATATATATATATATATATATATATATATATAATAATTACAATAATAGAAAACTTAATAATATTGATAATAATAATAATATAGTTCCAACAAGCAAATAATGAAAAAGGTTATGATCTATTTGTTTTTTACTCACTTGTCTCAATTATTTTATTAATAATAATTTTATTCTAATTTAAATTATCAGTATATGAAAACTATATATTTAAGGTAAAAATATGAATTTATTGAGAAAGAAAAAAATGAATTGATGTTCAATAATGAATTTTTTAATATAAAAAATAAAAGATGAATGGGAGAAAGAAAAATGACACATAATATCAATAATTTATTTTAAAATTTAAAAATTAAAAAAAAAATGAACCGGAAGACTTCCAAAAAAATTTTCGGTAAACAAAAGAAAAAAATATGAACAGGAAGACTTTTCCGGTGAATAAATGAAAAAAATTATAAATTTTTATACGAGAGTATTTTGGTCCAAAAAATTTTATGTTGAGATATGGGTATAATTGTAGAGATATGAGGTAAAATTTTTTAATAAATGATACGTGGTTGAAATATATAAAGACTTGTGTTTCTTTAAACCTAAGAAATGTGGGACTTTATTCCTACTTACCAATTCATCATCTTTCTCTTTAAATAAGAACAACATTGTTCTCTTCGTGACAACACGTGAGTCATGCATCTAAGTCCAACATCAAAGTATTGACAAGCAGAGAAATAATTAATGTGCTTATCTTCTAGACCCTCCTCTTCAAGTCTTGATCACATGTTGCGATAATGAAACTCCCAAGAAAATGTATATAGTTTCTCTCTCAAGCTTAGTATTTTTTTATTCTAGCATTGAATAATAAATATAGTTTGTCTTGTGAGGTGTTTACCTCTCAAGGAGCTTAGTTTGATATAATGTTTTACATAATTAGGATATTAATGAATGTATGAAGAAAATTTATATAGTTTATAACCACACATTTGTGTAATGTTAAGGTGAAGAATGCGTTTAAGAAATTTTTGCATATTGGATTAGTAACAACAGAGTAAAATAAAAGGGTATGTGATTGCTTTGAAAGATGAATGAACAAAAACAAAACAACAAGTAAGATCTTTTATAGGCTTTGTTTTTTTCTAAAAGGTGAATATTTGTATTTTATTTTGGTATATTAACAAGATTGTCTACTGAGTTATCATATAAAATTGGGATTGTAGTTTTACACCAACACTTTAATTACTATATTAGCATATAGGTATTAGGCTAATGATTGATAAGAAATGTATCATATTAATATCATATATTAATAGTTTTCTCTATAATATACACAAATACAAGGGAAAACATAATTGTAATATTGTTTCATATGATGTCAGGAAGAGAAACAGTGTTGTTGTTGTTGAAAGAGAAAGATGATGAATTAGTAAGTAGGAACAGAGTCCCACGTTAAATGAAAACTAAAATTTTTTGGACCAAAATACTTTCGTATAAAAAGTTATAATTTTTTGGTTTGTTTACCAGAAGACCTTTTGGAAGTCTTCCGGTTTATATTTTTTTGGTTTGTTTACCGGAAGACTTTTTGGAAGTCTTTTTGGAAGTCTTCCGATTTACATTTTTTTTATTTGTTTACCGGAAGATTTTTTGGAAGTCTTCCGGTTCACATTTTTTTATTTGTTTATCGGAAGACTTTTTGGAAGTCTTCCCGTTCATGTTTATTATTTTTTTTTAATTTTTAATTTTCTTTAATATTCAAATTACAAATATATTTATTCTATTTTAGTTAATTAATGTATTTATTCTATTTACTCTATTTATTCTATTTATTTATTTAATAATTATTATTCCACTAATTTGATTTTTTATTAATTTATTATATTTATTTACTTAATAATAATTACTCTACTAATTTGGTATTGTTTTTTTTAATCAATAAAAATAAAAATTATTAACTAATTTATATATTGATTGTGTTCTTTAAAGAAGAAAATTAATAATTTAATAATATGTTTATATGAAAAATAAAAATAAATATCATATTTAAATTATAATCCTATCATTTCTTCTATAAAAAAATTTCACCAAAATATTATAATATATAACATTTATAATTATTTAAACAATATTTTATGGGGTAAAATATTAACTTTTAAAAATATATTTTATAGGGTAAAATATACTTTTAAAATTTTCACCATAAAATATTAACTTTTAAAATTTGTAGGAGTAACATATTTTATGGGGTAAAATATTTTATGGGGTAAAATATTAAAAACTAATTAAATCATAAATATTTAGCAGAAGAGTGATGAAAACATGTTTTAGCAGAAGAGTGTAGTGAAATCATCCAAAGGAAGCTTCCACCCAAAATCATTAATCGGTAGATTCACTATTCCTTATGTTATTGATTCGCTAAATATTAACATTTCTCTGTGTGATTTAGGAGCTAACATCAATCTGATGTCATTGTCCATGATGAGAAGTTAAAATATGGTGAGTAGAAACCTACTCAAATGATTCTAACACTAGCGGATAGACCAATCACATGCCATATGAAATTCTTGAAGATGTCTCGGTAAGAGTAGATGTTCTATCATTTTCAGTCGACTTTGTGATTCTAGATATGCCTGAGAATTTGAGACACCACAATTACTCGGAAGGAAATATTTATGATTTAATTAGTTTTTAATATTTTAAAAGTTAATATTTTATCCCATAAAATATTTTACCCCTACAAATTTTAAAAGTTAATATTTTATGGTGAAATTTTTAAAAGTATATTTTACCCATAAAATATATTTTAAAAGTTAATATTTTACCCCATAAAATATTGTTTAAATAATTATAAATGTTATATAATAAATTTTTTGGTGAAAATTTTTGATAGAAGAAATGATAGGATTATAATTTAAATATGATATTTATTTTTATTTTTCATATAAATATATTATTAAATTGTTAATTTTCTTCTTTAAAGAACACAATCAATATATAAATTAGTTAACAACTTTTATTTTTATTGATTAAAAAAAACAATACCAAATTAGTGAGTAATTATTATTAAATAAATAAATAAGAATAATTAATAAAAATTAAATTAGTGGAATAATTATATTAAATGAATAAATAGAATAAATAGAGTAAATAGAATAAATATATTAATTAACTAAAATAGAATAAATATATTTGTATTTGAATATTAAAAAAATTAAAAATTAAAAATAAAAAAAATATAAACATGAACTGGAAGACTTCCAAAAAGTCTTCCGGTAAACCAATCAAAAAAATGTGAACCGGAAGACTTCCAAAAAGTCTTCAGGTAAACAAATAAAAAAAAATGTAAACCGGAGACTTACAAAAAGTTTTCCGGTAAACAAACCAAAAAAATGTAAACCGGAAGACTTCCAAAAAGTCTTCCGGTAAACAAAACCAAAAAATTATAACTTTCATAAGAGGATATTTTGGTCCAAAAAATTTTAGTGTAGTAGAATGGTATAATTGTAGGGGTATGGGGTAAAATTCCCTTGTGCATTTGACTATTGTTGAATGAAAATATTCTTTGACCCAACCCAAAATTTAGTTTTTAAATATTTTAATTTACTAATTTCTGGAAAAAAATTATTAATAAGATTAATTGCAACATTGTGATTTAATGTGATTAATTAATATGACACGGAAATAAATGGAACTATTTGGATCTGCATCAAAAATCATTTTAAATTGATCGGATTAAAATTCAAAACAAAACTTAAAAAAAGATTAAAAAAGTGATTTTTAAATAGAGAGGTCAAAATTCAAAAATACACCAAATAGGGGACCAAAGTTGCATTTAAGCCTTTATTTTTTAAAAAAAATCAGATATTTTTTAATAAAAATTCAACTTTTTCATTTTCGAAAAAAAATCGACTATTTTTAACTTTTCTAGAAAATCAAAATTTTTTTATTTAAAAAAAATGATTTTTTTTTCTCTAAAAAATGACTTTTTATGAAAAAAATTTAACTATTTTTAACTTTTGAAAAAATCGACTATTCTAAACTTTAAAAAGAAATCGACTTTGTTATTTTAAAAATATTGATTTTTTTATTTGTCGAAAAATCAATTTTTTCTTTTGAAAAAAATTAACTTTTTTTTATTTTCAAAAAGATCGACTATTTTCATTTTGGAAAAATATCGCCCAATATTTAACTTTAAAAAAAATCAATGTTTTTATTTAAAAAAAATTTCTTTTATTTTAATAAAACCGACTTTTTTATTTCGGAGAAAATTATTTTTTTAAAAACCGACTTTTTTAATTTCCAAAAAACAGAATTTTTTTATTTTCGTAAAAATCAACTTTTTATTTCGAAAAAAATAAGCTTTTTTTATTTTAAAAAAATCGTCTATTTTTTTTTTATTTTCGAAAAAAATCAGTTATATTGTTATTTTAAAAAAAATCGACAATTTTTTCTTTTTTGAAAAAAGTCAATTTTTTTATTTTTTTAATAAATAGTTTTTTTTATTTTAAAAATTATATATATTTTTTAATTTAATAAAAGATCCACTTTTTTATTTTCGAAAAATACTCGACTTTTTTAAAAAAGAAATCAAACTTTTATTTAAGAAAAAATTAAACTTTATATTTAGTAGAACTTTTAAAAAATTTTGTAGAAAATTATTTTAAATTAATTTTTAAAAATATTTATATTTTTTTAAAAAAAAGAATATATGTCCCAAAATATAAATCTCTTTAAATTTTTAATATAACATCAATGACCTTTTTCTAAAATACCCTCTATCATTTATTATTCTTTCTACTTTTTATTCTTTTAATTTTGCTTTTTAATATAATTAATGAAAAATAATTTTGTAAATTATATATCATTTCACTTTCTAATACAACAATATTATATTTCTTAATTCGTGTGAAACATTCAAAACGTCTTATAATTTAGAACAGAAAGAATATAACATTATGTTGTAAATGACTCTTTCTATCTCAAATCATAAATCAATTTGCTAAAAAATTATCCTAAATTATAAATCACATTACAATTATAATACAATATTAATTACTTTTTTTTTCAACGTATTCCCTATTATTTATTATTATTTATTTTTGATATTTTAATTTTCTATTTCATTTATAATAAATTAATGACAATATTATAAAATCATCCATAATTTTTCTTATATAAATATAATTTTTCTTATAATCCGTGCCCAAAACTAATGCACGTAAAAGTCAACCCACCACATTCATTCACGTGAACCTAACATCACGTAATAACATAGACATAGAATCATGTTCATCTAACATGCTTGATTGATCCGTTTGTCCAATAAATATAACGGTGTCATAAAAGTTAACTGCATGGGTGGGTACTATTATTAAATGGTATCCAACTGCTCAGCCAACACTTTGTCTTAATGGTATCCAACTGCTCAGCCAACACTTTGTCTTCACTCATCTTGAATGAATATAATGCTTGCTTCAGATAGAGTCGATTGACCAGAGATTGGTCATGTACAAACTTTCAAGTTTCACCCATAATCCCGATGCTGTAGTCTCCTTTGATACTTGTCGAAAAACCTTATCACCAAGGCTCAACAATATTGCGCTGTGGGCTTTCTTGATCATGCCCGTCTTTTCTTTTGCTGTTAACGCGTCGTCATGGCTGCCTCACCCTTCAACGCTTCCAAACAACCCTACTGAACCAGTAGGGCTTTCATCTTCAAGCGCCACAGACCGAAGTCGTTCGCTCTGGTGAACTTTTCAATCTCATACTGTGTTGAAGGCATCTTCTCCACGCTCACCGTGCCAACTTGTTGTGAATAAGATACCTTAAAACTAAGTATAAACAATTTCTTAATGATCAAGAAACACACAAGGGTTAGGGTTAATAAAGAAGAAAACAACAAGAATTGGTTATTAAATTGTTATTCTTTCTTTTCTCTTAGAACAAGATTACAAGAATAACAAAATAACCTCTCTCTCTTGAAATTTGAATTTATCTTCCTATTTTTTCTTATGCCAAGATTGAGAAACTAACATCCTATTTATAAGAAAAATAGCACACTAACCTAATGAGTTTTTTTAACAATTATTCATTACAAGTTAACTTAGGGTGCAAGCTAACTTAAACAATTGAGCTTACAAGCAATACCCAATTCAACATGCTAACAACCCTAGCAATATTTACTAATGCATGTTAGCACAAACTTCGACTACAACACGCATTACTCGCAAACAGACTTCGACCATACTAGAGTTCGATCCAGCATCACACACACACACACACACAGAGAGAGAGAGAGAGAGGAGAGAGAGAGAGAGAGAGACGAGAGAGAGAGAGAGAGAGAGAGAGAGAGAGAGAGAGAGAGAGAGAGAGAGATATTCTGTCAAACATTTCATAATTTATTTTATAATTATTCTTTTATTTCTTTCAAGAACTCAGAAATAATTGAATGGACAATAACTCACTATAATTTTTATGGACATATAACTTGTGGTAGTTTGGAACATGAAAGCTTATATATTACCAGAACTTGATCATTTTCGATTGTACTTTTCATGTTTACAAGAAAATTTTTATTACTTACAACAAATTTGATATTTAAGTGATTCTATTTACTATAATCAATAACACTATGTTATATGAGCTCTGATTCAAAACTAGCGGTGTAAAATTATCGGTTGAGAGCTTAAATTTTAATGTCTTAAAAAATTTAGAGAATTAAAAATTTTAAAGATAAATGAAATCTAAAATAAATTGATCTTCTAAACTAAAAGTCCATAAAACTTAAAAAAGGCCTTAAGGGCCCTCACATTTTCAAAAGTTAATTTTCTTTTTGAATTTTTTTCAGAAAAAAATTATTATTTATTTTTGGTTTAAATGCAACTTTAATCCCCTTATTTTGTCTTATTTTGAGTTTTGATTTTCCCATTTTAAAAATCACTTTTGGTCCATTTTTTAAGTTTGGTTTTAGATTTTAGTCCCATGACCAATTTGAGAATAATTTTCGATGTCGTGGCAGATCCAAACAATCCTATTTGATTTTCAAATCATATTAATATTAATTAATGGCGTATTACAATGTTGCAATTAATTATATTAATTAAATTTTTCAGAAATTAATAAGTTAACATATTTAAAAACTCAAAGTTTGGGTCGGGCCAAAGAACATTTCTTTTCAACAATAGTCCAATGTACAAGATGATAATAAATTGGAAATTTTACCCCATACCCCTACAATTATATTCATACCTCTCCATTAACATTTTTTGGACCAAAATACCCTCGTATAAAAATTTATAATTTTTTTCATTTGTTCACTGGAAGACTTTTTGCAAGTCTTCCGGTTCATATTTTTTTTCTTTGTTCACCGGAAGACTTTTTGAAAGTCTTCCGGTTCATGTTTTTTTTTTAATTTTTAATATTGTCAATTATAATTTTATCATATAATTTATTAAAAATTAAAATTAAGATTTATATAATATTGTCAAATATTATAATATTTTTAATGATCTTAACGTTGGTTTTTTAATTCTATTCATGAATTCAAATCAAAATTAGAATATATAATATACAATTATAGTTCTTAGTCATTTAATTTTATTTAATCCAATATCAAAGAATTATTTTAAGTTTCTGGATTCAAACATTGACCGAAACATATATTAATCATTCTTTAAATTATCTGTATTTGAAAACTATATATTTAAGAAAAAAATCTGAATTCATTGAACAAGTAAAAATGAATTGATGTCCAATAATAAAATTTTTAATATAAAATAAATGATAGAGAAAAAACAAACACATAATGTCAATAATTTATTTTAAAATTTAATACTTCAGATTCATTCTTATTTTATTAAATAAAAATAACTATTATATATATATATATATATATATATATATATATATATATATATATATATATATATATATATATATATATATATATATATATATATATATATATATATATATATATATATATATATATATATATATATATATATATATATATATATATATATATATATATATATATATATATAATAATTACAATAATAGAAAACTTAATAATATTGATAATAATAATAATATAGTTCCAACAAGCAAATAATGAAAAAGGTTATGATCTATTTGTTTTTTACTCACTTGTCTCAATTATTTTATTAATAATAATTTTATTCTAATTTAAATTATCAGTATATGAAAACTATATATTTAAGGTAAAAATATGAATTTATTGAGAAAGAAAAAAATGAATTGATGTTCAATAATGAATTTTTTAATATAAAAAATAAAAGATGAATGGGAGAAAGAAAAATGACACATAATATCAATAATTTATTTTAAAATTTAAAAATTAAAAAAAAAAATGAACCGGAAGACTTCCAAAAAAATTTTCGGTAAACAAAAGAAAAAAATATGAACAGGAAGACTTTTCCGGTGAATAAATGAAAAAAATTATAAATTTTTATACGAGAGTATTTTGGTCCAAAAAATTTTATGTTGAGATATGGGTATAATTGTAGAGATATGAGGTAAAATTTTTTAATAAATGATACGTGGTTGAAATATATAAAGACTTGTGTTTCTTTAAACCTAAGAAATGTGGGACTTTATTCCTACTTACCAATTCATCATCTTTCTCTTTAAATAAGAACAACATTGTTCTCTTCGTGACAACACGTGAGTCATGCATCTAAGTCCAACATCAAAGTATTGACAAGCAGAGAAATAATTAATGTGCTTATCTTCTAGACCCTCCTCTTCAAGTCTTGATCACATGTTGCGATAATGAAACTCCCAAGAAAATGTATATAGTTTCTCTCTCAAGCTTAGTATTTTTTTATTCTAGCATTGAATAATAAATATAGTTTGTCTTGTGAGGTGTTTACCTCTCAAGGAGCTTAGTTTGATATAATGTTTTACATAATTAGGATATTAATGAATGTATGAAGAAAATTTATATAGTTTATAACCACACATTTGTGTAATGTTAAGGTGAAGAATGCGTTTAAGAAATTTTTGCATATTGGATTAGTAACAACAGAGTAAAATAAAAGGGTATGTGATTGCTTTGAAAGATGAATGAACAAAAACAAAACAACAAGTAAGATCTTTTATAGGCTTTGTTTTTTTCTAAAAGGTGAATATTTGTATTTTATTTTGGTATATTAACAAGATTGTCTACTGAGTTATCATATAAAATTGGGATTGTAGTTTTACACCAACACTTTAATTACTATATTAGCATATAGGTATTAGGCTAATGATTGATAAGAAATGTATCATATTAATATCATATATTAATAGTTTTCTCTATAATATACACAAATACAAGGGAAAACATAATTGTAATATTGTTTCATATGATGTCAGGAAGAGAAACAGTGTTGTTGTTGTTGAAAGAGAAAGATGATGAATTAGTAAGTAGGAACAGAGTCCCACGTTAAATGAAAACTAAAATTTTTTGGACCAAAATACTTTCGTATAAAAAGTTATAATTTTTTGGTTTGTTTACCAGAAGACCTTTTGGAAGTCTTCCGGTTTATATTTTTTTGGTTTGTTTACCGGAAGACTTTTTGGAAGTCTTTTTGGAAGTCTTCCGATTTACATTTTTTTTATTTGTTTACCGGAAGATTTTTTGGAAGTCTTCCGGTTCACATTTTTTTATTTGTTTATCGGAAGACTTTTTGGAAGTCTTCCCGTTCATGTTTATTATTTTTTTTTAATTTTTAATTTTCTTTAATATTCAAATTACAAATATATTTATTCTATTTTAGTTAATTAATGTATTTATTCTATTTACTCTATTTATTCTATTTATTTATTTAATAATTATTATTCCACTAATTTGATTTTTTATTAATTTATTATATTTATTTACTTAATAATAATTACTCTACTAATTTGGTATTGTTTTTTTTAATCAATAAAAATAAAAATTATTAACTAATTTATATATTGATTGTGTTCTTTAAAGAAGAAAATTAATAATTTAATAATATGTTTATATGAAAAATAAAAATAAATATCATATTTAAATTATAATCCTATCATTTCTTCTATAAAAAAATTTCACCAAAATATTATAATATATAACATTTATAATTATTTAAACAATATTTTATGGGGTAAAATATTAACTTTTAAAAATATATTTTATAGGGTAAAATATACTTTTAAAAATTTTCACCATAAAATATTAACTTTTAAAATTTGTAGGAGTAACATATTTTATGGGGTAAAATATTTTATGGGGTAAAATATTAAAAACTAATTAAATCATAAATATTTAGCAGAAGAGTGATGAAAACATGTTTTAGCAGAAGAGTGTAGTGAAATCATCCAAAGGAAGCTTCCACCCAAAATCATTAATCAGGTAGATTCACTATTCCTTATGTTATTGATTCGCTAAATATTAACATTTCTCTGTGTGATTTAGGAGCTAACATCAATCTGATGTCATTGTCCATGATGAGGAAGTTAAAATATGGTGAGTAGAAACCTACTCAAATGATTCTAACACTAGCGGATAGACCAATCACATGCCCATATGAAATTCTTGAAGATGTCTCGGTAAGAGTAGATGTTCTATCATTTTCAGTCGACTTTGTGATTCTAGATATGCCTGAGAATTTTGAGACACCACAATTACTCGGAAGGAAATATTTATGATTTAATTAGTTTTTAATATTTTAAAAGTTAATATTTTATCCCATAAAATATTTTACCCCTACAAATTTTAAAAGTTAATATTTTATGGTGAAAATTTTTAAAAGTATATTTTACCCCATAAAATATATTTTTAAAAGTTAATATTTTACCCCATAAAATATTGTTTAAATAATTATAAATGTTATATATTATAATTTTTTGGTGAAAATTTTTGATAGAAGAAATGATAGGATTATAATTTAAATATGATATTTATTTTTATTTTTCATATAAATATATTATTAAATTGTTAATTTTCTTCTTTAAAGAACACAATCAATATATAAATTAGTTAACAACTTTTATTTTTATTGATTAAAAAAAACAATACCAAATTAGTGGAGTAATTATTATTAAATAAATAAATAAGAATAAATTAATAAAAAATTAAATTAGTGGAATAATTATTATTAAATGAATAAATAGAATAAATAGAGTAAATAGAATAAATATATTAATTAACTAAAATAGAATAAATATATTTGTAATTTGAATATTAAAAAAAATTAAAATTAAAAATAAAAAAAATATAAACATGAACTGGAAGACTTCCAAAAAGTCTTCCGGTAAACAAATCAAAAAAATGTGAACCGGAAGACTTCCAAAAAGTCTTCAGGTAAACAAATAAAAAAAAATGTAAACCGGAAGACTTACAAAAGTTTTCCGGTAAACAAACCAAAAAAATGTAAACCGGAAGACTTCCAAAAAGTCTTCCGGTAAACAAACCAAAAAATTATAACTTTTCATAAGAGGATATTTTGGTCCAAAAAATTTTAGTGTAGTAGAATGGGTATAATTGTAGGGGTATGGGGTAAAATTTCCCTTGTGCATTTGACTATTGTTGAATGAAAATATTCTTTGACCCAACCCAAAATTTAGTTTTTAAATATTTTAATTTACTAATTTCTGGAAAAAAAATTAATTAATAAGATTAATTGCAACATTGTGATTTAATGTGATTAATTAATATGACACGGAAATAAAATGGAACTATTTGGATCTGCCATCAAAAATCATTTTTAAATTGATCGGGATTAAAATTCAAAACAAAACTTAAAAAAAAGATTAAAAAAGTGATTTTTAAATAGAGAGGTCAAAATTCAAAAATACACCAAATAGGGGGACCAAAGTTGCATTTAAGCCTTTATTTTTTAAAAAAAATCAGATATTTTTTAATAAAAATTCAACTTTTTTCATTTTCGAAAAAAAATCGACTATTTTTAACTTTTCTAGAAAATCAAAATTTTTTTATTTAAAAAAAATGATTTTTTTTTCTTCTAAAAAATGACTTTTTATGAAAAAAATTTAACTATTTTTAACTTTTGAAAAAATCGACTATTCTAAACTTTAAAAAGAAATCGACTTTGTTATTTTAAAAAATATTGATTTTTTTATTTGTCGAAAAATCAATTTTTTCTTTTGAAAAAAATTAACTTTTTTTTATTTTCAAAAAAGATCGACTATTTTTCATTTTGGAAAAATATCGCCAATATTTAACTTTAAAAAAAATCAAATGTTTTTATTTAAAAAAAAATTTCTTTTATTTTAATAAAAACCGACTTTTTTATTTCGGAGAAAATTATTTTTTTAAAACCGACTTTTTTAATTTCCAAAAACAGAATTTTTTTATTTTCGTAAAAATCAACTTTTTTATTTCGAAAAAAATAAGCTTTTTTTATTTTAAAAAAAATCGTCTATTTTTTTTTTATTTTCGAAAAAAATCAGTTATATTGTTATTTTAAAAAAAATCGACAATTTTTTCTTTTTTGAAAAAAGTCAATTTTTTTTATTTTTTAATAAATAGTTTTTTTTATTTTAAAAATTATATATATTTTTTAATTTAATAAAAGATCCACTTTTTTATTTTCGAAAAATACTCGACTTTTTAAAAAAGAAATCAAACTTTTATTTTAAGAAAAAATTAAACTTTATATTTAGTAGAACTTTTAAAAAAATTTTGTAGAAAAATTATTTTTAAAATTAATTTTTAAAATATTTATATTTTTTTAAAAAAAAGAATATATGTCCCAAAATATAAATCTCTTTAAATTTTTAATATAACATCAATGACCTTTTTCTAAAATACCCTCTATCATTTATTATTCTTTCTACTTTTTATTCTTTTAATTTTGCTTTTTAATATAATTAATGAAAAATAATTTTGTAAAATTATATATCATTTCACTTTCTAATACAACAATATTATATTTCTTAATTCGTGTGAAACATTCAAAACGTCTTATAATTTAGAACAGAAAGAATATAACATTATGTTGTAAATGACTCTTTCTATCTCAAATCATAAATCAATTTGCTAAAAAATTATCCTAAATTATAAATCACATTACAATTATAATACAATATTAATTACTTTTTTTTCAACGTATTCCCTATTATTTATTATTATTTATTTTTTGATATTTTAATTTTCTATTTCATTTATAATAAATTAATGACAATATTATAAAATCATCCATAATTTTTCTTATATAAATATAATTTTTCTTATAATCCGTGCCCAAAACTAATGCACGTAAAAGTCAACCCACCACATTCATTCACGTGAACCTAACATCACGTAATAACATAGACATAGAATCATGTTCATCTAACATGCTTGATTGATCCGTTTGTCCAATAAATATACGGTGTCATAAAAGTTAACTGCATGGGTGGGTACTATTATTAAATGGTATCCAACTGCTCAGCCAACACTTTGTCTTCACTCATCTTGAATGAATATAATGCTTGCTTCAGATAGAGTCGATTGACCAGAGATTTGGTCATGTACAAACTTTCAAGTTTCACCCATAATCCCGATGCTGTAGTCTCCTTTGATACTTGTCGAAAAACCTTATCACCAAGGCTCAACAATATTGCGCTGTGGGCTTTCTTGATCATGCCCGTCTTTTCTTTTGCTGTTAACGCGTCGTCCATGGCTGCCTCACCCTTCAACGCTTCCAAACAACCCTACTGAACCAGTAGGGCTTTCATCTTCAAGCGCCACAGACCGAAGTCGTTCGCTCTGGTGAACTTTTCAATCTCATACTGTGTTGAAGGCATCTTCTCCACGCTCACCGTGCCAACTTGTTGTGAATAAGATACCTTAAAACTAAGTATAAACAATTTCTTAATGATCAAGAAACACACAAGGGTTAGGGTTAATAAAGAAGAAAACAACAAGAATTAGTTATTAAATTGTTATTCTTTCTTTTCTCTTAGAACAAGATTACAAGAATAACAAAATAACCTCTCTCTCTTGAAATTTGAATTTTATCTTCCTATTTTTTCTTATGCCAAGATTGAGAAACTAACATCCTATTTATAAGAAAAATAGCACACTAACCTAATGAGTTTTTTTTAACAATTATTCATTACAAGTTAACTTAGGGTGCAAGCTAACTTAAACAATTGAGCTTACAAGCAATACCCAATTCAACATGCTAACAACCCTAGCAATATTGACTAATGCATGTTAGCACAAACTTCGACTGCAACACGCATTACTCGCAAACAGACTTCGACCATACTAGAGTTCGATCCAGCATCACACACACACACACACACACATACACACACACACACAGAAAGAGAGAGAGAGAGAGA